>JARHVA010005297.1:925000-1182500 GCA_037957365.1 Torreya grandis
CAACATATTCATGCTACATGTCATTCTTCTCAAGAAATATTTGAGGTGCTCCATCCTCATCTTGATTTCCTATACACTCATTCATAAAAGGCAATTGTTTCCATGTATAAAATGTCTTCATCAATGGAATCAATTTCAAAAATATCATCATATACAACACTTGAAAAC
The DNA here is from genome assembly GCA_037957365.1 of Torreya grandis. NCBI lineage: Eukaryota > Viridiplantae > Streptophyta > Pinopsida > Cupressales > Taxaceae > Torreya > Torreya grandis. The sequence goes on from JARHVA010005297.1 coordinate 925,169, forward strand.
ATGTCTTACAAAAACTTATCTTTATTTATGCATTTACTTCCTTGCATACATGGCTATACCTTCATCTTCATGACTTTGTTTGCATGCACCATTTCTTTTTCTTGCTTTGTAGGCTTACTATCTTCATCTGTCTTCATACTTGTTTGAAGTACACTTGCATTATGATCCTCTTGTACTCTTATCATGATTTTTTCAATCCATTTCATGACTTATACCTTCTTAGGATGCCACTTGCTTCTCATTTCACCTCTTTCATGCTTCATTTCCTTTATTCTCTACCAGCCAACTTGATTTACTTTGCCTTTTGTGATTTGTCTCTACACTTGTTCTTGTTTTCCATTTATGTCCTTGCCTTGATTGACCTCTTGTTTGAGGTTATCTTCTTTATTCTCATCACCTACTTGTTTAAGACATTTATGCCATAATATCAATGCCCTTGTTATCCTTTTGAGGGTTGCACTTTGTCATGTTTTCTCTCAACCTGCACATCATCCTTTTATTCATCATAGATTTAATCTTAATCAACACTTAGACATTAATTTACCTCTAATGGCAACACCTGCAAGCTTGTTTCTTCATTCATGTCTTCATGGGTGACTTTCTATCTTTTTGGGTGACCTTGTCTTTTTGGTACACCATCTCCTTTGTTTCAACTGCTATACAAGGAAATGCATCAAATTATTCCTCTTTCTCTTCAATTACATCATGTAGAATATCTTCAATATCCTTCACTTTGTCTTCTTCAAGAGGTTCTTTTTCTTTGTCATTCTCTTGCCACTTGATGGGTGACATTATTGGCCCATTATTCATAAGATTTGAGGCCTCATGCTTAGCCTTCACCAATTTCTTCTTCATACCTGTAAACAAAAACTTGAAAGCAACATTAACATACAAAATGAGATACCACATAGTCTCCTTGAATGTCTTTGGCATAAACATTGTCCATCTCTTCTTGTCTTAAACCTCATGTGTTCTTCTTGGCACTTCTATATTTTTATTATTCTCCTCAATGAGAACCCTCTTATCTATCTCTCTTTCTTGTTTCTCACTTGGAAACATCTCTCTTCTCATGCCTCTTTGGGCTGCCTTTTCTTTCTTATTCTCATCTTTCAAGACACCTTTATTGTGCCTTCTTTTCTCACAAGTGACTCTTGTGGCCACTTCGCTCTTCTCCTCATATTCAAGCTAGTCAATTAGATTTCTTATTCTATTATGAGCTTCATCATGAGATCCATCCTCTCTATTCCTTTCCCTAATTCTTTTCTTATGTCCGCTATTTCTCTTTTTATATCGATCTCCTCCATTTCTCTTTCTTTTATAGGCTTATTTAGACCTTCTTCTTAGTAGTTTTCTCAACCTTGCCTATTATACATCTATTGGGACTTTCCTCTTTTTTGAGTACTCTATTTAGGATCTCTTTTCAACCTCCTTAACTCTCTTTTGGAGTTTTTATCTTCTCTCTTCTCTCTTGAAGCTTTAATTCTCTCTTTTCCTCTCTCTTTTCTAGTCTTTCCTTGACTAGATTCTTGTCCTTCTCAAAGGAATTTGGGGATTTATCTCTTCACTTTATCACTCTTATTATTCTCTATACTGGCCTTATCAGATTAGACCTATAATATTCTTATCCCTCAATACCCTGCAAGGTATCATCTTATGCATACTTGTATCACTATGCATTCATCTCAAATCAACAAGTTGTAAAGAAATCAAAACAAAATTTTACCTAAGCATTCCTTGCCTTGATCTGATACCAAATGATGTATATGCATGGGGAAGAATTCATCATAAACATCACCATCTAGTTGCAAACCCAACTAGTCACATGCATTTATATGATTTGATCTTCAAGATTCTATCTCTTACTCCTTCGCTTGATATTCTCTTTACATAAGCACCTGTTCTTTTGGCATATTCAAAGCACTTTATTTATGGAATTAACATTTTTGTGGACACTTACTTTTTTCATATGTATCATTATAATTTTTGAACTTTTTAGTATGCAAATCATATATTAGCTCTTACTTAGTCAATCTTGATAGGTCATAAGGGCCACCTCTTGGTATAGATAGTAGGGACTCAATATTCTTGTTTTGATGGTCTTAAATGATCTTAAGACTTATATATCAACCTATTACAACCTATGATTAAATATTCCACTCTATTCAAACCTACAGACACACAAAATCTATGCATGCATATATTGCCTTGAAGGCTCACTAAACAATGTACACACACACACACACACGCGCACACACACACACACACACACACACACACACACACACACACACACACACACACACACACACACACACACACACACACACACACACACACACACACACACACACACACACACACACACACACACAAACACACACAACAATCCATTTTATTTGAAGAAGGAACAACACCATTGATTCTTATCTTCATTTATTGGGTTAATAGTCATACAAAAAGAAGTCCATAAATGGACTCATTAAAATTTCATGAGGATTCTTGAATATTTCTCATTCTCAATCTTCCTCTTCTCCTCTGTGGAGATCTGTCTTCTTATCTCCACTCACATTTCTTCTTACACCAATCCCACCTTTACAAAATGACTTTTCCTCTCTATTTCAATGTAATCTCTTGTAGTTACATCAAGTTGGTTGTCATAACCAAATTTTATGTAAACTAATGAGTTATATTGGTTCCATTTCAAATGTCTTGCTCAATGGCTTATGTTGATTTAGTTTAAAAACATTTCCTACATGAATCAATAGATTTGACAAGGATTCTACCCTTCTAACCACCTTTTTTTACCACTCTTTGGGTCATTTTCTCTTGTGAAAATATTTGAAAATTTAAATTATTGGTTTTAGAGGGAAAACTCCAAACACTCCCAAAACTTAACCTATGACTCCTAAGGACTCCACATGACTTCATATACATGAATGGACCTTGAAAAGGTCTCTTGACACACATTATCACTCAATAATTGACCAAATTTTGACCTCTAATGACCAAGACACAAAATTGACAACTTTTTCTTGATGCTCTTGCATCAACTATTGTAATTATTATTCAGTAAACCAAATATCTGGTTCAGATTATTGAAAAGAGCTCAAATGCTAGAATTATAGAAATAATATTCCACTTTTTAATTTGAACAGTTGTAAGTTGAGTAAGATGGTCTCCATGAGTTTAATTTTCTCATGGTTGAGCAAGGTTGTACAATGTCAAATCTACCTTTGGGAGACGTGATAGTAACCTTAGTAAAGGTAATGTTGAGTTGCTGCATGAATGCAACTATTTTTGTTTGTAGTTATGTATATATCATTCTAGTTGACTAAATTGTGCCATGATGAGATCTAAAACATAAATATCCTTGTAAGGAATTAATTTTATTCTCTATATATTGCTAGAAGTATCAAGGGGCTCTCCTTACTTCTTTTTCCAAAATTTAATAGGATTATTGTGGACAAATAGAAATTTCTTATAGCTGTATTTTTTTTTGACAACTGCAACAAGCAATTATAAGTTATTGCTTGGATTATATGTTATTATACATGACTATTTGTCAAAATCCAAAAAAAAAATTAAGTGATGTGTCTAATTTTTGAGGAACATTATTTGGTCCCAAGTAGTGGACTTGTAAGCAAAGTCTGGGCATATTTTGTGAGTTGAAAACTCTGATATGGTTGGATGATTGCAACCATTTTAACCTAAAAGTGAATAATTATAATGATTCATAATACTAAGGTGCTGAAATACATATATTTCATCTAAATTAAGGCTTGATATTGTTATGAGAAATTGGCCTCCTTCGAGTTGAATGAAGAATCCCGTGGCTCTGTAATTCTAAATGGCTAGAAGCTATTAAATGTGTGGATATGTTCTAATTCCATGATGTTGTTTATTTTGATCATGGGTATGTTTTAATATGATAAGGAGGCTATGTTTTCCTTGTATTTTTTTTACATCCATGAGGATGTTTAATTGATCTTGGGATGAGATTTGACATCTATGAGGATGTTATGATAATCATGGATATATTTTACATCCATGAGGATGTCTTTTATGAATTTCAATTGAATTTAATTATTGTGGGAAAATATAATTCCCATGAAGATAGTATGATATTCACCTAGAGCCTTGGCTATGTTCATCCTTTCTTGAGTTTATTTTACACCAAAGCAAGCACTGATAGTCAACCTTTGACTTGTTGGACAAGTCAATGGGAAGGATAGTGATAGAAGCTTGTTGTTGTAATCAATAAACCATGTTTGGTGATAATTGATATATTACATGGGTGACCCATCTTATGATGATTGAGGTATGGTATTCTTGGGAGGTCCAGGGATGTAACTTAAGCCTGGAGGGCCTAGTGGGGTGAATGCAAATTACTTGCTTAGGTAAGTGATAAATTTTTGGGGATCTCTTATTATTAATGGGTAGCATGAGCAATCTAATTTATGAAGTGTGAAAATTGTTGGTAACTTCCCAAGACTGATGGATATGTATTTATAGCTTTGTTAGAACATACCCTTCCTTGGGAAAAGGTGTTGGAGAGCTCAATATCCCTAAAATTGAGCATGATGTTATTGATGGATATTTTATGTCATCTAGGATGGAATTTAGATATCGAGTAGATCAATGAGAATCATGGACCCTTATGCTTCACTTACTATTGGCCAAATTTGACCCACATACCAAACATGTGCCCAGATAGGTCAGGTTGCAAATGGTCTTGATGCAGGGTAATGAACTCATCCTCGAGTAGGTGTCATGGTATTCAATGCATTCAGGAGCATGGAAATCTTGCATATGACTCAAGATTTCATTTAGAGCCTTATAAATTCTACAAAAGTTTAAAAGCAAGCTTTGAAGGACCAAACCATCACTAGGACATCATGCAAGATAAAATAGACCAACCAAATTATGCAATTTATATCTTTCCCAAGAAACTTATATGACCAATGGATTAAGTGAAAATATAGTTTTACAGGCCAAGATCATCCTCAAAATTTTTTAGACCCACACAAGATTTCTACTTTGAGTTAGAAGATTTTAAAGTTGAACTTGTGTAATGAGATGTTTGTGCTAATGTCAAGTTTAAGATTGAACAAAGTAGGTACTTTTGAACTTAAATTTGATGGTCACATAATTTCAATGATGGTCATACAAATATCATTTGACATTTTATAGACCATGAAATTTAAGATCATGAACTATCCATTGGCTTTCAAACTATGGGTCCTAGAAAGATCAATGGTCCTTGATCGATCCTATATCTTGATCCAACGATGCAAGATGGGTTAAATAATTAGAGAGATCAAGAGGCCACCATGTGGCTTAAGCATGTGAACTAATACACTGATAATAAGATCTTGAGAATCAATGTGGGATTATCAAGTGGCACCAATGGGGACAGAGTTGACAATTCAAAGCTAAATCAAGGGCTCATGCTTAATTGCTAATCAAGATCAAATAGTGCGAGGTAGAGTCAAAATAAATAAATAAATCTAAGGAGATAATAAGTCAAGAAAAAGTGGAAAAAGTGTGTTCAGTTGGTAGAAGATTGACGGCTCATGGGTATTTATGCATAGGTAGATCAATAGAGTAAATAGGGTCAAAGAAGTCAAGGATCTGAATCAACATTCGACAACCAATAAGTGAGAGTGAGCTCAGGACATTTTTAATGAAAGTCAAAGAGGTTATTTTGGACCTAGGAAAAGAAAATATAGAAGAGATAAGCTTGAAGGTGAACTAGAGTTGAACCAAGGCCACATTTTAAAAACTAAGCATCATCAATAAAGTTCCATATAGGTGAAATATATCCTTTGGAAGTGAAGTCGAGGATAGACTGATGATTGTGTGAAAACCATTGGTCTAAGATTGGTTTTTTCATATAGTGGACCTGTGTCTTGCCTTATCATGGTTCACATTTTTAGGTTTAGATGGCCACATAATGTAGATGTGGCACATTTTTTCCAATTCTAATATGTGATCCTTACTGGCAGATCATTAGATGATATCATGGAGTCCTGAGATGAAGACCTAGTGGTTGTATAAGGATCATGGAGCATTAAATTATTTTACAAGGCCTTTGAAATTATGCCTTCTTGATAAGATCTTGACTCAATAATATCCTTGAATTGGTGCTAATCCATCAAAAAAAGTTGGTATTTTTCCAATGCACAGTTCCCTCTCTCTCATTCTTTTCTATAAATGTAGGCTTCTAAGCCTTGAAAATAACTTGATAATTCCTCTCTTGGGCATGACTAGACTCTACCTAGATTTGATCTTTGTAACCTCTTGAGATGAATAAAAGACTCTTTTTATATTTCATGATTCTAGTATAGTGTGTTAATGTTAGATTGATTTTCATATGTGGTAGAAATATATCCCTTGTCAAATCCTAAATATCATGTAGTTACTAGATTATATTGTTTTTTAGGTCATGTTTAGTGTTAAATGTCATTCAATTAAAGCTAATAAGTGGATACATTAATTGGTTAGTGCCTTGAATCAGGCCTCTCCATCAATTCCCTTAGGTTTTGATCATTTGGTGAACCTTTGCATGAAATATTAATGCATAAACATCCATTGGAGTTGTAGATTTGATCTCATTAGTGTTCATTAGAAGTTCAGATAGAGTGGATAAACAATCACATTACTGGTACATCACCTCATTTACATGTTTTCATGCTTTGTTACCCATTTCTCTCTCCCTTTTCCTAGTCAATTTTAGTTTGGGTGATAAATCTAGAAAGAAGCTAACCTTATCCAAAGGTTAGATCCATTATTAAGATACCCACAACCTAGGATTAGTCCCATGTTGGTCTATATTTGAGTAGAGGACCTGAACAATCCCCTTGCTCAACTAGGGTGCAATATATAACCCTAATAGTTTTGGCATGCCTAGTGGGACAAAGGTCTAAAAAAGTGGAAAGATCTTGGTGTGTCTTTCCTCTTATTAGCTTTTGGAAGTAAGCAAGTTAGAACCAATGGTGACTCCAAGTTAAATTTATTGGTTATGAGTAGACTAGGTATATCTCATTGAAAATTTTAGTTAGTTTTTACATCTCATTTGACATATGAGGTCAATATGAATAGTTTTGGTGAATATTCCTATTATCTACCTCCTTATCAGCAACCCCAATATGATCCTCATGATCCATATGAGTTTAATCATCCCTACCAATATTTATAACAAAGCTACAAGGAACCTTGATAATTTTCTCAAGATCCTTATTATCAAGGGAATAACTCTTACCTTCCTCATGACCCTCATTGGCAACATGAGGACCTATTTTAGTTATACACACAAGATAATTTCCCTAATCCTTCCTATGGCCAGCTATCCCATCATAATATTTCCCCTTACCAACCCCATCATGAGCCATCCATACCAACACTTAGGCAAAATTTAGTGAGCCTTGACAAGCATGCACTAGAATTGTGCTCACAAAATTTTTATGGCCAAGATGTCCCTATTCACTAGATCCATTACATGAAGGAGTTATTTCAATAAGTGAAAGGATAATGGGCATATATTAAAAGAGAAAATTGGAATAATCTCACAGGTGAGATGATGGATGTAGGTGGTTACATTCAAAGCATTGAGGATAATATAAAAGGCCTTAAAGAAAAATAGGTCCAACCTCACCAATCTTATGTGCGTTCATATACACCACCTCAACTTTCTTATGTGCCATCATATACACCACCTCAGCTTTCTTATGTGCCACCCATTACTCCCCAAGAGAAGCTATTCTAAGAGATTAAAGTGAGGCAAATAAAAGAGTTGGAGTTGAAGACAAGGAAAGAGGAGGAGAATAAAAATCAAAAGGGTAAAGAAGAACCTCTATCTTTCCCATCTTGGAATTAAATCATGTAGTCAAGAAAACATAAAGCTACTCAGCCTTCCCCCCTTCCTCCTTAAAATCCCAAATCCTTTCCTTCATGGAAAATAATTTAAGAAAAATTGCATCGAGTGGAGTCTAATCCATTAAAAGTTCCTAGTTTCATGGCTTCCCCCCCAAAGAGAAGTTCATAAAGGTACCAAGTTTCACACCAATTCCTCCTACATCTCAAGACCCACTCCACCTACCACCCCAAGAAATAATTGTCCCTCTACCCACTCCACCTACCATTCCTCATGAAAACCATCCATCTCCAACTTGGAGACCTTTGTTGCCTATGCACTCAAATTATATGATGCCTAGCGTTTGTCTTGAGGATCTTATTATGCCTAGTCCATCTGATCAAGCAAAGGAGGTGAAAGAAGTCAAGAAATCTAAGGTTCCAATCTTCATGAGTTTCCTTTATGGAGAGGCTACCCAAATAATTCAAGTTATATCAAAAGTGGATCCATCTTACATATTTACCATTCACACTCAAGAAGAGGAACATGTCATGTGGGAACTAGAGTAGGAAATTGCAGATTCAAAAGAGCTTCAAAGAGAATGTGCTGAGGAGCATGCAAGATTTTATGAGGAGTAATTTCTTATTGGTACCCATCTTGGATGTGAAAGAGGAAATTCTACCTTCAAGAATGAGGATGATGAGCTACCATGTTATGTAGAGGATGAGGAAATGAATGAAATAGTTAATCAAATTGATGAACTTGTGGGGCAACCAGAGGCTACCAATCAACCAAAGGGCTCATTTGAGGATTTATTAAAAATCTTGAGAGAAGGATATGTTCCTCTACAATGGGACTATGGTTTGGTTAAAACCAAGGAGAGAAACCCTACTAAGCATATCAAAGGGGATAGAGTGAGCAGTCTTTCAACTCTACAACCTCAAGAGTTCATTGTAGACATAGACTTGTTTCAAATCTTCAGAATGGACTATTGGATCCTTAATGAGTGTGAAAAACTTGAAACAAAGAAGAATCCCATTATTATTGAATATACCATGGAAACCAAGAAGGTATACCTTGTTGAACCACCATTGGAGGTCATAATTGAGGAGCCATATAAGGAAATTGAGACTATCTGGATGCACATAGCTATCTTATTTGGAGATACTTGGTTCTCATTGAACATCATGCCAATGAAGTTGGTAGATACAACAATGAAGAAGGAGGCATCAAGGCTAAGGGTCAAGGAGCTGCATGCCTCATCTAATTACACATATTGTGATGCAAGAATGTTGTCAAACTTTACTTTTGATCTAGGAGGAAAGGTACACATAGTTTTAAGTTGTATATATTAGGGTAGTTCTTAAAATTCCTCTAAGTGTAGTTTTTGGCACATTTTTTTGTTGTCCCTATTTTTTCATAGGTTAGTTTCCATTCAATAAGTGCCTTGGGCACTCTTTTTTTTTGATCCTTTGGTCTTTGTGTTGTTTCAAAAAGAGGTTGGATCAAGATTGGTAGCCAGTGTTAGATCCAAGTCAATATGTTAGACCCAAGTAGTGACTCCATGCCCAATGGATTAGACAAAGAAAACTAGTTTGGGTTCTCAATCATAGTAGGCATGCTTCCCTATGAGTCACCATAAATGGTTGTTAAATTTAGCCCACATACCAAACATGTACCTAGATAGGTTAGCTTGTGAATAGTCCTAATGTAGAGTAAGGAACTGGTCCTCAAGTAGGTGTCATGGTATTCAATCAATTCAGGGGCATGGACAAGCCTAGATATGCCTCAAGATTTCATTCAGATCCTTAGCAATTCTACAAAAGTTTAAAATCAAGATTTTGAAGGACCAAACCATCGCCAGGATGTCATGCAAGAGAAAATAGACTAGCCAAATTATGCATTTTATATCTTGCTCAGGAAACCTTTCATGATCAACAAATCAAGTGAAAATATAGTTTTACATGTCAAGATCATCCTCACAAATTTTTATACCTGTGTGAGCTTTTTGGTTTGAGTTAGAAGCTTTCAAAGTTGGACCTGTGTATTGAGACATTCACGCTAACGTCAAGTTTAAGCTTGAACAAAATAAGTCCTTTTGAACTTAAAGTTGATGGTCATGCAAATGTCAATGATGATCACATAAACATCATTTGAGGTCCCATAGACCATAAAATTTAAGATCATTAACTAACTATTGGCTTTCAAACTATGGGTCTCAGCAACATCAACGGTCCTCACTTGATTGTACATTTCAATCCAATAGTGCAAGACAGGTCAAATAGTCAGAGAGATTGAGAGGCCACCACATGGTATAAGCATGTGAACTGACAGCATAATAATAGGATCTTGAGAATCAATGTAGGATTACCAAGTGGCACCAATAAGGATAGAGTTGAAAACTCAAAGTTACATCAAGGGCTCGTGCTTAATCACTCATCAAGATCAGATGGAGCAAGGTAGAGTCAAACTGACCAAATAAATCTAAGGAGATAATGAGTCAAGGATAAGTGGAACAAGCATGTTCAATTGGAAAAATATTAATGGCTCATAGGCATCCGTATATAGGCAAATAAATGGAGTGAATGGGGTCGAAGAAGTTAAGGATTTGAATCAACATTCAACAACCAATAAGTGAGAGTGAGCTCAGGACATTTTTGACAAAAGTCAAAGAGGTCATTTTGGACCTAGGCAAAGTAAATATAGAAGAGCCAAGCTTGAAGGTGAACCAAAATTGAAATAGGGCCATAGTTCATAAACCAAGCATCATCAACAAAGTTCTATAAAGTTGAAATAGATCCTTTGGGTTTAATACATAAGTCAAGGATAGACTAGTGATTATGTGAAAACCAATGGTCTAAGATTGGATTTTGCATATAATGGACCTGTGTCTCACCTCATAATGGTTCACATTTTTAGGTTCAGATGGCCACATAATGTAGATTTGGTACATTTTTTCCAATTCCAATATGTGATCCTTATCAGCAGATCATTAGATGATATCATGAAGTCTTGAGATGAAGATCTAGTGGTTACATAAGGATCATGAAGCATTAAATTATTTTGCAAGGCCTTTGAAATTATTCCTTCTTGATAAGATCCTAACTTAGTAACATCCTCAAATTAGTTCTAATCCATCAGAAGTAGTTGGTCCTTTTCCAATTCACTATTCCCTCTCTCTCATTCTTTTCTATAAATCTAGGCTTCTAGGCCTTACAAATAGATTGATAATCCCTCTCTTGGGCATGACTAGAATCTGCCTAGATTTGATATTTGTAACCTCTTGAGATGAATAAAGGGCTCTTTTCAGATTTCATGATTTTGGTATGGTGTGTTAATGTAAAATTGATTTGTATACATGGTAGAAATCTTTCCCTTGTCAAATCTTGAAAATCACCTAGTTACTAGATTATATTGTTTTGCAAGTCATGTTTAGTGTTAAATGTCATTCAATTAAAGCCAACAAGTGGATACATTGGCTGGTTAGTGCTTTGAATAAGGCCTCTCCATCAATTTCCTTAGGTTTTGACCATTTGGTGAACTTTTACATGAAATACTAATGCATAAACAACTAATTCAAGTTGTAGATCTGATCTCATTAGTATTTGTTAGAAGTTTAGATAGAGTGGATGAACAATCACATTACTAGTGCATCACCTCCGTTACATGTTTTCATTCTTTGTTACCCATTTCTCTCTCCCTTCTCCCAGTCAATTTTAGTTTAGGTTATAAATCTAGAAGTAATCTGGCCTTCTCCAAAGGTATAATATAGTATTAGGATACCCACAACCTAAGATCAGTCCCATGTTGATCTAGATTTGAGTAGAGAACCTGAACAATCCCCTTGATAAGCTAAGGTGCAATCTAGAACCCCAACACTTGCCAATTTGTTTAATTGGTGTGATGTGAAAATACCTTGGCATAAATTGTCAAACCCTTGGATCAACATGTGTGTCATAGTGTTGTGGTTCCTTTAGTGCATGTAGGACTATTGCATGTTGTGTAAAAATTCTATATATTTTTTTAAATATTGAACCATGCAAACTTGTAACTTCTCTATTTTGTGTGAATGTAGTTAACTTGTGAACTTCCATAATTGATCTGTTATATAAATATTTTTATATATAGGGTTTGGTGATGTAATGTGATCATAAACCACTTATGATGTAGTTTCCCTTTCCAAAATCAGCCTCTATTAACTAAAATTTGCCAAGGTATAGTGAATGTCTTGTGTGGTGTGATCTCGCATCACTACTATAACATTGAAAATTGATACAAGTATGAGGTTTAGGGTAAATAAACACTAAATCTATGATGATTAGACTGGTATAGGCTAGGGAGTAGAGTCTCATTGAGGATGAAAACCCACTTCTCCCCTTTGCATGAAGTAGCCACCTGATTCCTTCAAATTATGCACCATGAGCGCCACAAGATGGCCATGAGATATTCATGCATAATGGTCACCTCATGGATTGAGTGTTCCTTTAACCACCTCTTGGAGGTTGTTGTAAAAACATCCTTATGAAATTAATTGATGAAGCCTTGTGAAGCACTAATTGGTCTTGAAAGTTAGACTTTTATGAAAAAATAGCAAGACCGAACTTGCTGAAATACAAGCATGTATTGGATTATAAAATAAAGTGTACTATGAATGAGGTAATGGTTGAATTTATTAAAAATAATGTTCTAGAATAAATTTTTTGATTTAAATGCATTATGTTAGTTGGTAAACATGAACATGTTGTGATCAATGTATTGTCGTGTATACCTAAAATTAATATTCTAAAATGAATATTTTTTTATTATAGATGAGGATGTTTTTTGAACAACTCCAAAATAAAATAATTGAATAAGAAGACTTGTGGGAGGTGTAATGAAAGCATTGTCAAGATTTCAAATCACATGAGCTGAAGCTAAAGATCAAGTTAACTATCGAGTACTAGGATAAGGTGGAACAAGAATTATATGAAAAGGTAGTAGAAGTGTGTACTAATCATCAAGGAGAAAAATCCATTGATGATATGAATAAAAATTTATTTGGGAAAAGATAAGAAAATTAGTATGGTGGATGTTGACCTTAGTGCATTAGGAAGCATCATGATAATATTTGTTAAGTATGATATTGTGCTAGTGAAACACACAAAACCATACAAAGTACAAATCATTGCACATAAGGGAGTGACACGGAAACATACTCACACAAAAATACTATAGAATTAAAAGTTACATAGAGATTAGAGGTGGAAGGAATTTAGATAAATAAAATTATGGATAATCATGGATCAGTCCATAAGAGGTACACATGGAAATATTTGTAGGATCATCTACAATATTATAGAAGGAGACCTAGATCAAACTAACCAATAGTTAGGAAGGAGTGGAGGTCAAATAATAGTATAAATACTCCCTTTAAGATGAGGCATAAAAAGATAGAAAAGAAGATGAATAATTGGAGATTAGAAGAGAGGACACACTTTCAATAAATGCAAGAAAGAAAGAGATAAAAAAGATAGTTAATGGTTCATGTACTTTGTATAGCTTGATGTCATGTCGATGGTGTGCATTGTAACTATAACATAGTACTAAATTATTTCATTTTGAATGAATATACATGAGATTAGTATGGATTATTATCTAAATGGATGTATATTGTGTGTGTGTTCTTTTATGCATGTGTTATGATACCTATAATGGTTTGGGTACAATATTCATGCAAATTAACTTATTTTCATCAATGGTTCTCATAGTAAGGGGACTTGAAATGATATCTCATTCCATTTTAAGGGAGTATTTGGGAAATTTGACCAAGTGATATCCCAACATGAGAGTGTTTTATCTGTTAAGTATTGTTAGGTTTGTGCATATCCAGAGTGAGTTGATAATTAAGCACAAAAACCTCAAATAAATCACTAGTGCATTAAACTACATAAAAAGGTGGGAAAAAATACTCGAACCCTCAAATTATAAGTTCTCATTAAGATGGTTTATCAACTTCTATGAACATGGACATTTATATAAATGGTTGTCCACATTTTTTTGAAATAATAGGCCACTTTATACAATCTTGGATGAAAAATGATAAAGACAAGTAATTACCTTCACACTAAGCTAAAGTAGACCAATTATTTATGTACCCAATACTAATGAATTAATTTATTCTTCCACCCCTAAAATAAAAAATAAAAACCCACATGCATCATTTAGCTTGTGTTTAGGCTCGTCCATTGAAAATGCAAATACAATTGCGTAATTCCATCTATACTTGTGTTTATTTAGGTTCTTACTTAAAAAACACCAGATAGATGGGGTAAATCCCCCATCTATATGCAAGGCGTTCCTTTTTTTTATAAAGATTGATTTTCATTAATTAGATTTTTGGTAATTAAACCCATTCATATCAACAACATTATTGTCATTTTCCACTTAAAAATTTGTAATGGAACCCATTCATATCAACGACAATATCATCCTTTTCCAATTAAATATTGGTAATTAATCTCATTCATATCAACAATAGTGTCATATTTTTGCACTTAAATATTGGTAACTAAACCCCCTCATATCAATGACAGTGCCATCCTTTTCATCTTGAATACTGGTAATTGACCCCATTCATATCAATAAGAGTCTCATCCTTTTCCACTTAAATATTAGTAGCTAAACCCACTCATATCACCTACAATGTTGTCCTTTTTCACTTAAATATTGGTAGCTAAACCCATTCATATCAACTGTAATGTTGTCATTTTCCACTTAAATATTTATAAACTTTATTAAAAAATGAGAAGTTTCTTAATATCTAAATGCATTTTTCTAGTGCTTCAAAACATGTAATCTATTGGCATCTTTGAATATTTATGAGTATATTAGAGTATTCGACATATTTCTCTTTTTGTTGTTAAATTATCCCATACATTTTAGTCTTGTAAGTTCTTAAAAGCTAAGAGAGTTTTTTAATATCTAAATGCATTTATATAGTGCTTCAATGTTCAAAATCTATTAGCATCTTTGAATATTTATAAGTATATCAGAATGTTTCAAAGAATTTCAGCTTATATTCTAAGAAAGGAAGAAGAAAGAAACTAGATACAGGTATGGTTGAAAAACCTGGTTGGTTGTGCACATGTTAAATTAGATGATTGTGGAGAGCTCCTATTTGGATTGGGAGGATGACTTGAAATTAAGACAAAACTAAAGCGAATGGTTAGTTAGATAGATAGCTGGGTGGATTTCCTAGTGCTAGCTAGATCTTAGAAGCAAGAACTTCCTTAGGGGATATCAATCCATGCTTTTGAAACAATTAATTTCAAAAATTAAAAGATAAAGTAATTGAATAAATCAAAGGAGATACTAAAATTGAATACAAGAAATGCTTGATAAATAAAATGATGAAATTGACTAATTATAGAAATAAGCAGGTCAATACAAATGCTAAATAGTTTGAGTGCAGTTTAGAAAATAGGTTGGGGCTCCACAAACAGGTCAAGGCAAAGAAAGTTAGATTTGGTTGAGGCTAAGTGGGTGAAAATAACTTGTTATTTTTTAACATAGTGATTGTCGATAGTTGAGGTGACTGTCGAAAGTTAGGGTAACTATCAACGGTTGAGGTAACCATCAATGGTTGGGACAGACCATCAACAATCAGGGTGATCATCAATAATTAATGTGGATTGAGTCTGGGTAATAAAAGGCTGATTGATGAGGTCATAAAAGGTAATTCTAGGAGATTGATTTATGATGGGATAATTTTAGAATGAAAATAATGTAATTAAATGATTGAAACAAATACTTAGCTTGCATATTGTTGATCTAGTGAATGATTGAGGTGGTTGGCTCGTTGGAGGAGTCTAGTGTGATTTTGGTAGAGTGATGATACTTGGATGTTGGTCAATAGGCAACAAAACTTTAGTTTTTTATCATGATAGCTAAATTGTTGAATCACTGGAAGAACACTTACAAAAGAAACTCTAGATACAAAATCTATTGGTAGTTGTAGATGGATCCCATCTCACCTCTTGCTCCTCTCTTTTTATAGGCAAAAGGAAAAGGTGGAAGTGCAGGTTCAAACTTGTTATCTAAATATAACTTGCACATGTATTGGCTTGTACATGAATTAGATGAGCTAATTTTAAGAAAATCAAGGCAGAGTGATGGGGTAGTTAAGTTAGTTCAGACAGTGGAACCTGATCATTGATGGTTAGGGTGACTGTTGGTGGTTGAGGTTCAAGGTCAAGTTGGGTTAAAATTCATCTAGAAACCCCTTTCAAACCCTTCAATTTCACTTTCATTTTATAATGGATACTGAATATTGGAATTAAATAAATGATCAAAAACTAATTTAAAGTGTTTAAAAATTGGATTAAAATTGAATATGAATATCTATGTATTTGTTTCTTCCAATTACACCTTCAAATGATCATTAGCCATTTAATTAATTTATATTAAATGTTATGTTTGATTAAAAATTGCATCCACATTTTAATAATTTAATTAGTTCTATGGAAAGAATTAAATGCAAAATAATAGAAACATAAAAACTAGAATTGTTAATAGATTTCCCCTGATCTAGGCTACGTCTTTGGGTTCTACTCAAAGGCAGAACCGATCGATTATTGATGTAAAATTTATTTATACATCACCTTATCCCTAGTAGGGGTTCTCGATCTGTAAATAAATGTTTTGATGCCATTGGCTTTGGCTCTAGCAACTAGATCTGGCTCTCAGCTCTTTGCTTTGGCTCTTAGCTCTAGCTCTGGCTCTCGGCTCTGGCTCTCTGAGGTTATCAATGAATTCGCTGAATTCTAATTCCCATTCCAATGATTTTCCAAATATGCCTCACCCCTGTATATACTTTTTGAGGTTCATAAATAGTGGGATTAATCATTATAACCTTTCTCATAATAATGAGATTAACATTTATCTCCACCTTTGTTGATGGGATTGGATAATATCTCATTCCACCATTTTTTATGGGATTTATATTATCCCTTTACATTTTAATATGGGAATTATAATAATATCCCATATATTTTAAAATATAGGGTAATAATTATTCCCCAATATATGATGGTTTATATTTTAACCATATTTAAATGGCTTTTCATTTGCCACATAACTCTATTGCCACATCACTTTATGGCCACGTCATCGAGTTTGACCATAACTTTGATTGGTCATAATTTGCACATATAGACTCTATTTTTTAAATAGTAAAATGTGTCAAAAATCTCTCAATGAGATATACACCATGGAACTAGTTCATAAAATTTATAATATCATCAATTTTTTTAGTTTGACCAGCCTTGATCACTTGTTGACTTATTTTGACTATAACTTTGACCAGCCACACAAGGAGCATACGAGCTCCATTTTCTATGTTCTAAATATCATTGAAAAGGTATCAATGAGCCCTATGTAATGGTGTGGGTTTTGGTTTGCTTTAGGAACTTTTAAAAATTGACCTCCAATCATACCTCCCCACTAAGAAGGCATTTTGTCCACAAAAAGCTATTTTTCACCCACAAATGTTGCTAATCATCTTATTGCATATCACAAACACACAAGATCCATAGAAATAACATTATGAATTAAATTATTGCAAATTTGTTGATCAAATAATCAAAAAAATTGATCAGTATAAATTATACAATTGTTCACCAGAATAGACAATTGTCCCTTGATACTCTATGATGCTGTCAATCTCTGTAAATAATTATGAATCCAATGATATGTCACTGCCAACACAAACAATCAATTAGTTTAAAAAAATAGAGACTTGTTTACCCAAAGAGGCAAGTGTTCAATTGATACTAGGTGATAAGGCCAATCACTATAACTACAAAATTTCACTAAATTGGATCAATTTGAATTAGACAACATTAAATGCCAAACATAGGCGAGTGTTTATTGACCCTATGAAACTACAAAATTTTGAGAAGAAAAACAATGCCATTATAATCTTCTAGAGTGATCACACTCCTAAAATGACTCCTCTACTGCTGCACAACCTCAAATAGCCTCTACACAAAACTTGGAACTTAGAATGTGTGTCTCTAAGCTTAGAAGGCTCATACAAATGATCACCAAATAAAGTGATTTAAAGGTGACTTTAAGCATGCTAAATAAAACTTGGCTTTGTGAAAATTTTATCCATTTTTTACTAATCCAATTTAATGGATGCTATACTTTGGGATGCTCATTCTTGATAGAATCTTCTTTGGATAAGTGAGATTCTTCATGGGTTGCCTCCTAGACTGTTGGTACTTTACTAGCTCTTTCATCTACTACCTCTTTGTTCATGGGTGATTGCACAAATTTCTTCTTATGAGTATCCAAACGAAGTTGTGGATGAAGCTTCTAGCACTTGTCAACCCAATGACCACTCATATTACAATGAGTGCAGTAGTTCTTGTTCATTTTCTTAGACAACAAAGCCCTCTTGCCATTCTCCATATTTTGGCTTGGAGAGTGGTGTTTACAACTTGTCTCCTTCTTTAGGGACATAACCTTTCTTTCTAAATATTTTCTCTTCCAACACATGGCCATACAATGGTTAATTAATCCACAAAACGTACATGGATATTTATACCACAAATTCTGTGTACCATGACCATTCTTCTCATAATCAAAGAAGACATTGGAATATTTATGCTTGCCATACATTTTAGGGCTATGTTGTTTGAAATCATGATGAGGAGAAATTATTTTACCTTTTTTTTTGGGATGCCCATATCTCAATAGAGATGCCTTTCATTTCTTATAGATGCATTTTCCATAATTGAGGGGTTGTCCCTTTCTAGATTTTAGCTTATAAACTTCTCCATCTCTTTGAACAGGCTAATTCGGTAGTGGCTTGGGCTTATCTCTTGAATCTTCTCTTGCTTCAGTTATTTTGGTGCATTGTATAACTTCTCCATTACCACTAACAAATCCCAAACTTGCATATTGAGGTCTTTCCTCAACTTGTATGGGATTAGTAATTCCTTGGCAATTGATGCCAAGGTCCTTTACATCAAAACCCATCTTGATTAGTAACTTAGAGCCAATACCATGATCATGCTTCTCAAATTCCCCAAAAGATATAGATTGATGGAAAGAAAAGGAATAACATGGTGAATTAATTATAGTACAAACCTCTATTTGGGTTTGTGTATCTATGGTAGAGGATGGTCTCCTAGACTTTGCTTTCTCCTCCATTTCTTCACCATTTTGTGACTGTGCCAATAACTTGTCCTTGGCTTGCAACTAAAGTTGTAACTCTTGGATGATCCTTGAGAGAAACTCCCCATGAGATAGCAGTCTATCTTGAAATTTTTACTTTTTATCTTCTAAGGAATTCAACATCCTTCTTAGCTCAGAATTTTCCATCTGAATCTAAAAGTTGAAGCCTTCAAGCTCCTCTAGTCTTTCTCTCTTTAGAGCTTTGCCCATGGTTTCCTGATCCTAAAAATAACCTATATCTCTAACAACTACACACTATATTGGAATATTATACAAATCCAAATGTCTGCACAAACTAAATGAAACCAAGTGAAACTAAAATCAAATGTTTACACAGTTAGAAGCTAATCCTTGCATGCATTCTAACTACTCTGATACCAAAATTGTTCCATAAACCCATTTCAAACCCTTCAAGTTCACTTTCAATTTATAATGGATATTGAATAATGGATTTTAAAAATGATAAAAAAATGATCTAAAGTGTTTAAAAATTGGATTAAAATTGAATATGAATATCTATGTATTCATTTCTTCTAATTGCACCATCAAATGATCATTAGCCATTTAATTGATTTGATTAAAAATTTCATCCACATTTTAATAATTGAATCAATTCTATGGAAATCACTAAATACAAAATAACAAAAACAAAAATACCAAAATTGTTAATAGATTTCACGTGATCTGGGTTATGTCTCCAGGTTCTACTTAAAGGCATAACTGATTGATTATTGATGTAAAATTTATTTATACATCACCTTATCCCTAGTATGGGTTCTCGATCTATTAATAAATGTTCTGATGCTAGTAGATTTGGCTCTAGCACTAGCTCTAGCTCTCAACTCTCAGCTCTGGCTCTAGATCTCAACTCTCACTCTTGGCTCTGGTCTAGCTTTTTGAGGTTCTCAATGGATTCATTAAATTCTAATTCCCATTCTGATGATTTTAAAAACACCCCTCACCCCTTTATATACTTTTTGAGGTGCACAAATAGTGGCCTTAATCATTATCCCCTTTCCCATAATAATGGGATTAACATTTATCTCCACCTTTTTTGATGGAATTGGATAATATCCCTTTACATTTTAATATGGGAATTTTAATAATATCCCATGTATTTTAAAATATGGGGTGATAATTATTATTCAATATATGATGGTTTATATTTTAACCATATTAAAATGGCTTTTCATTTACCACGTAACTCTATTTCCATGTTATTTAATGGTCACATCATCGAGTTTCACTGGTCATAACTTGCACATATAAAATCTATTTTTCAAATCATAAAATCTATTAAAAATCTACCAATGATCTCTATACTATGGAACTGGTTCATGAACTTTCTAAGATAATCATTTTTTCTAGTTTGACTAGCATTGATCACCTTTTGACTTGCTTTGACTAGAACTTTGATCGACTGCACAAGGAGCATATGAGCTCTATTTTCCACATTATGCATACTATTAGAACGGTATCAATAGGCCCTACATAATGGTGCAAGTTTCAATCTGGTTTAAGACCTGCTCTAAATTATCCTTCGGATAAAAAAAGGTGGGTTTATCTAGTAGGTCAATTTGACTTAGGTTAGGCTTGGTTTGTAGTTGAGAGGCCAAGGTTGGACCCAAGGGGATCTAAGGGAGTTATGACATTCAAAACTATCATGTGTATATTTTTGGTGTCTATATTTTCCCCCTTTTTGTTATGTAGTTTGTACCAAAAAGTTACAAACAAAAATAGATTATGGGTCAAAGGTTTGGTTGCCTTGAGCATGGGAGGAGGTGTTCCCCCTCAAACTAGGAAGTGATGAGGTAAAATAGAATCATGTGAAATTTTGATGAGTGGTGAAGGTGATGAGAAAAGGTGGGTGATAGGTTGGGAACTGAAGTGCAAATATGTTCATAAATTATGATAAAAGTGCGATAGCCAAGATCATGCATTAACTAGGTTACCATAGTTATTAAAAATAAAGGTTGGTACTAGAAGGACAAGTGACAAGTGGATCACATGATCACATTTAGGCATGGTGGTTGGGTATACTCATAATTACAAGTATCCTAGGTAAGGTATATGTTTTAGTGGGTATCCAAGGTAGGAAGTACTCTTGAGAAAAACATAAATTGGTCAGGTGTAGTTGTAAGTATCTGAGGTAGGAAGTTCTCTAGAGAAGTCACAAATTGGTCAGGTGTGTACAAGGTAGCGTAATTTCAAAAAAAGTTCAACATGACAATTATTGTTGTTGAGATCAAAAGGACCAAGGCAAGGTCATCACCAAACATGTGATTGTTTGGGCCAAAATGGATAGAAATGAGGTGACATGGTCAATGGGTAGAGAAGGTAATCTCCATGGTTGGGCACTAAGTTAGATGTGTGCCAATTTTTTTGAAAAGTGTTTGGTGTAGTGGGAAAAATAAATACCTATAACTTGATTGTCAATGGTTAGGTATCCTTGGGTCAACCATTGGTGGTCAAGTTAAAATCCTAAAAGTGCATAAATAAAAGTGTCATAATGAGTCATTGTCACTCATTTGCTTTTGTGACTTTGGTGTCTAGTATTTTTTTGGCATATTGGGTAAAGTTATTAATTAGGTGTTTGCTATACAAATGATTGATTGGTTGAGTTGACCAAGCAGACCGAGTGGACCAACAAAGATACAGGGTGGATGTAGATGAGCATGTGGTTGGCCAATGGGTCCCTAGATTTCACCTTGATGATGATTAAATAATGAGGTAGGGATTGTACTAAATTGGTGGAATAGATTGTGATTTATGCAAATGCATTTATATTTCGATTGTGGTTGATTGATTAGGAGGGTAGACTTGGGTTTGTTTTTGTTTGATGTAGTTGTAGGGTTTTTCTTGGTTTTTGGTGGGATTAATGGTTGAATGCTCAAATTGGAAGTGGCAGGTTAGTTTGGGGTAGGTAGGGGTAGGAGATGGGTAGGAATTAGTATAAATTTAGTTACTTTGAGAAGGTTTTTAATAGGGTTAGGGTTGGGATGCTCCATTGGTGATCACGCATAGTGACTGTTGATGGTCATTTTGATCATTGATGGTTAATAACCATAAGAAAAATAGTCACCTGACTATCGACAGTCATCATGATTATCAGTGGTCAAGCTAAATGGTGAAAAATTTAAATTTACATTTATGGATTATGATAGTTTTGAATGGTAGCTTAGCTTGTTGATGCTAATGATTGATGGGTAGGGGGGTTTTGGTTAAGGTAGGTGATGCTTGATGAGATTATAGGGTGAAAATGTGATAGGTTAAGTATTTGGTATAGGAGGTAATTTATAGGTATAGGTTGTTGGAGGTGAAGTTTATAGGCAAAAAATAGTATAGAGGATTAAGTTGTTTGCTATCAAACATTTGTAGTCATGAGAAGAGATTCAGATGTGAGATTAGGTGCCTTGGATATTCACTAAGATTCATCAAGGTATGTCTGCTGACAACTGGGTGTACATGGAGGAGGTGGGGTTTGGTGTGATGTTACACTACCAGCACATGCCATGGGATGTAGTGATGATAGTGGCCCTCTTAAAAAACTAGACTCTAGCCACTAACAGCTTCCTACTACCCATTAGTGAGATGATCTTACCAGAGGATGTTCATAAGATTAATCAATTACCCATATAGGGTGATCTAATTTATCATATTGAGAGGGAGGAGAGAGATGACTTCATGGACATGATGTACAAAGATGACCATGACTTTGATAGGTGGCATGCTGGAGGTTTTAGTTACACTTTAATATATCAAAGAGCCAAATATGATAGGAGGCTAATGACCATGATGATGATGGTGGTATCATGCTTTGTTATACCTAATTCAAGTAGTGAGAGGTTTCCCTATTTACTGTTGGGTGTATTGGTTGAGATGCTTCTGGGTCACACAATACTTGGTTGGGTACCTGTGCTGCTAGTTTAGATATATAGGGAGATATGGGGTTTCAAAAATCATAAGAGATATGGTATCAACATCAGGTTTTTTCTACACTATTAGGCCTATGAACACATCCAGGTGTTGAGGACGATGGGCTACCATGAGAGGGATATGCCTAGATGGACTTCAGAGATATATTTATGTGGTGGAGAGTTGATTTTAACCTCTTAGGGGTGGGAGGAGGGGTGAATGATACAAATTGGTTCAGGGGTATACTAGATGTCTTAGTCATTGGTGATGTTATTTGGAGGCCATACGCCAGGTTTCTAGATAAAACTAGATATAGGAGACATACACTATCTTTATAAAGTTATAGGTAGATCTTCAGTAGGAAGGATGGTGAGATAGAGCTCATCTTATTTGATAGGGTATGGAAATGGTTTGGATTGGTAAAGGGGATTCCACGTCCATTCCCAAAGTATAGGTAGGAGGATGTAGATCTTCTACTCCCATATCCATAGCCTGTTCATATTTTTCTTGATCATAAGGAGTTACTAGCTAGGACTGAGATAGATGATGCAATGTTTACAGATGGGTACCCTACATGATACCAATCACTATATGTAGTAGCCAATTTTGGGGGTGATGATGGTGGTAGGTAGTTAATAGATGTTGACCTAGCTGGGAGAGGTTAGTGGGTATAGGTACAGGGGGATACCCTAGATTTATAGATAGTGATTGTAGAGAGAGACCAGGTTTGAGTGACACTAGCCACATCACAAGATACCATGGCAACATTATACGGTTAGTTGGTAGTGGCATAGGGTTAAGTCGCTATAGTTATGGGTAAGAGGGACCAGGATATAGATTCACTAGCCTTGGTTACCTAGATGAGAGACTCTTTGAGACAGACCAGAGGAGGAGCTGTAATACCTTTAGGACCATTGGGCACTATCCCCATGGCATGATATCTAGCCATAGTGGAGAAGCTACACTACTACGAGGCCATAGTCTGTATATGTTGTCCTAATGACCCCCAATGGGGTGAATATATAGCTAGTTTGGAAGGTGGTGATAGGGTGGTGACACCAGGTTAGTGGGTTGCTTTTGTAGGTGGATAGGCAGATACTTTAGGAGGATAGGCACCAGGAAGAAGTGGTGTCCCAAAATATAGTGGTACCCTAGGGGCATAGTTTATGAAATGGTTATAGGATATTACATTTTGTTGTATATCATTTTGATACTAGCCTATGAGCTGATGTGGTGAGATGTACATTTTAAGAGAGATACATGTATATTTTTTGTATACACTATGATGTTTATCTATGATTATAGACTCATGATTTATAGATATATTATTTGTTTATTGCTCATAGTTCATGGTTTGATTTGATGTTCATATTGATCATTGATGATGTTAAATTGATTATGGTTATGATATGGATATGGTTATGCTCATGATGGCATTGATATGGATTCATCTTAGCTAGGTATGTGATGAGATGTCTTTTGTTTATATTCATGGTGATGTTTATGGAAATGATGTTCATGGGTGTGATGTTCATGTTTGAGATTACCACTAATATGATGATGATGTTTATGCTAACAATAAATGAGTATATGCTTCATCAGTTAGCTTTAGACATGTGGTGAAAATGGTTTTTTGCTTATTTGCTCATGGATGCTATGATTTTGATACAATGATGGGTATGCTAATGATGTGTTCTTTTGCTTATGATATATGTTGATATAATGTCATGTGGTTATGATTATTGGTATTTTGATTAAGGTAAAACACATAAAGTATATTGAATAACAACATTAGATGTGAGGAAAAGAATATAATCAAGAGACAAACGTCTTAGTGAATATATCAACCAATTATGACAAGATAAGAAGAGGGCACGATGCTTCTTCTTTGGCAAGGACTAATACAAACTCGAAGTTGGATTGGTTTAAGGAACATAAGCCCTTCAAATGCTTTGTATTAGCATTTTTTAGTTGGTTAAAATGTGTCTTGATCACATAAAGTCATGTGAGCTCAAAATCCCTTCCTTATAATGCATAAAGGGGAGATGGATGAAAAATGGAACCTTCTTGTGAGACTAACATGCCACTTATAGAGGTTACCAAAGAGTCAGTATAAACAAGTCTATGTCATATAAGGTGTAGACTGATTGATATGAAAATTCTACTTATGAGATCCAATTGCGGCTTTTAAAATTATTTTGCATTTTCAAGTCCTTGATAATGGGTCTCTTACTTATTTTTTAGTTGTTTGGGAGGGTGTTGGAGAAGATGATCAATGTGGGAAGCTTCCAATAAATTGCTATGCTATGATAAATGGTTTACTCAACCATCCTTCAAGGGAATGGTCTAAGTTTGTGTGATTTGCTTAATGACTTTGATAGCTGTCCTTAAAGGGAATAGTCTACCTTATTTTGAGCACTTTTGATATGTTTCCAACAACTATCCTTCAAGGGAGCAGTCAGTGAATGCTAAGAATGACCCATGATTATTTTTGGTTATGAATTTGCTGTTGATTTTTATTTTGCTTGACATAGACTTTTTTATATAGGCTTAAAGGTTGACCCTTATGAAGGCAAAACTAAAAGCACAAGAAGGTTGATTAGGTGTAAAGAGGTTTAGGTGACAACGATCATGGGAATTCATCTTGTAAAAGGGGTGGAAAGTACCATGAGAATCATGCCATGGGTAGAGTCATGGTAACCATTATTCAATATTAGACCGTGATTGTGATAGATAATCACATGATTAAATTTAAACAATTACCCCTAAAATAGGGAGATGAATGTGGTTTTAAAAGCAAGGGATGAGGTTAAGTTAGATAAAAGGTGAGTTGAATCATATTTAAAAAAAGAAAAGATGCAGATGCAAAGCATTGAGGGGTTTAGGTTCTGGGTTTCCTTCAAGAGAGGATAATCAGTAAGCTCCTGATCCAAACTTATGGGTTATGATATAAGGTCCAAGCCAATTGAAAGCAAACTTGCCATGATTGCTTTTATCTATATTGGTGACATGTTGCTTTTCCTTTAAGATGAGGTCTCTGATGTTGATTTCTCATATTTTAAGGTGTTTATTATAGGCACATTTGATTCACTCTTGATAGACATGAAGATGGGTGAAAGTGGCTAAATGATGCTCATCGAGTAACTCAAGCTAGGCTAAATGATGTTGATGATAATCATCTTTAGAAATGAGATCTTGTAAAGATATGTGAAGAGAAGGAATTCAAACCTTGAGAGGTAAGACAACCTCCACTTTAAACATAAGAGAGAATGGGGTAGCACTCATAGGGGTTTGGATGCTAGTACGATATGCCCATAAGGTGAAGGGGAAGTGCAAATGCCAATCCCAACTAGATGCATTGACCATTTTAGTGAGCATGTTGTTGAGAGTTTTGTTAGAGGCCTTGGCTTGTCTATTAGCTTGAGGATGATAGGGTGATGAGAAATTGAGATTGATGCCAAATGCACAAAGACCTTGGACTTATTTATTTTTAAAAGATTTGCCATTATTGGTGATAATTTTGTGAGGAACATCGAAATGGCAGATGCTATGATGATTGATGAAGTCGATAATATTTTTGGCTTTGATCAAGACTAAAGGAACATCCTCTATGCATTTGGTAAAATACTCAGTCATAGTGATGATAAAATGGTGTCACTGTGAATAATGGGGGCTAATTTCACCAATAAGGTCTAGACCCCATTGTGAGAAGGGCCATAAATAAATAGATACATGAGGACTATGGCTAGGTGCGTGATGTAAATTGGCATGTTGTTGACACTTAACACACTTTTTCATATAGTCACAACAGTCTTGGTTAAGGGTAGGCCAGTAATATCCAAGGCAAAGTATGATTTTGGCCATGGTGAGGCCACTAAAGTGTCCCCTATAGATCCCATTGTGCATTTCATTGATAACATGAGATGCTTTGTGACTATGTAGGAAATGAAAGAGGAGACCATCAAAGCTGAATTTGTAAAGAATTCCCCCTAGTGTGGTATAACATGAGGTACTCTAGAAATATGCTCTTTGAGCATTCCTAAAAATATCAGAAGGAATGATGGAAAGATTAAGATAGTCGAAGGTCTGTTGATACCAAATATCAAGATGGGTCTCTTCTACATTGGAGATGGTGGGAGAGTCTAGTTTGACATAAAAAGGCTAGGTAAGTCTATGGATAATGACATATAGCTTATAGTTAAAGGGTGTAGATAAGATTTGAGAGTCGAGGGAAGCCAAGGTGTCAGAAAAATTATTGGTAGATCATGAGGTGGATTAGATATGGTAGTGTTCAAATGCTATTAAGAGTTCATCAACTAGTTGTTTGTACTGTTGTAAAAAATCATTCTTGCATTGGTAAGATCCATTGATTTGATTAACCACAAGTTGAGAGTCATCAAATAAGTTGATCATTTTGACTCCCAAGGCTAACATAGTTTGAAGGCCTATGAGTAGGGCTTTGTATTCAACCATATTGTTGGTACATTTGAAATCTAGCTTGAAGGATAAAGGGAGAGGCTCAACATGAAGGGGAATAAGGATAATGTCAGCTCCCCCACCATGTTGACACTTTGATCCATTAAAGAACATGGTCACTTGATAACTAAAGTCTACCTAAGAGAGGGTCATGATGGACTCATCGAGAAACTCAAGAGGAGGAGGTTGATTATCTACTAATGGTGCTTTGGCTAATGGGTTGGTAATGACTTTCCCTTTAATTGAATTCTAATAAAGAAAATTAAAGTCAAACTTAGCTAAAAGCATGAGCCACTCAGCCATACATTGGTTTTGGTATGGATTGAAATGCATATACTTGAGTGGGTTGGTATTGGTTATGACATAGGTCTTGTGGTTAAGAAGGTAGTGGCAAAGTTTGGTGGCCACAAAGACTAAATCTAAGCAAAGTTTCTTAGTATGGGTGTAATAAGTCTTGTATTCTAAAAAAGTGTGATTGATGTAGTAGATGGCTTTCTCTTTGTGTTGTTCATCTTGATGAGCAAGCATTAACCCTAGGGAGTGATCAGTGGCATAGATATAAATGTAGAAGGGCTGATCATCTCTCAGAGGGGTAAGGACAGGTGGCAATAGAAGGTACCTTTTGAGTGAATCAAAGGCCTTTTGACAATCATCATTCCAATTGAAAGATACATACTTATTTAGGAGATGATGAAAGTGTTGACATTGATTTGAGAGATAAAACGATGGATGGATTGGAGCTTCCCTTGAAAATTATAAAGTTTCTTGAGGTTGATTGGAAAAAGCATGTCGATGATTGCTTTGATTTTGGTAGGATCAACTTTGATTCCCTGAAGGGAAATGATAAAGCCAAGGAGCTTTCTTGACAAGACCCTACAAATACACTTCTTAGGGTTAATGCAGACATGGTAATGGATGAGGCACTCAAAGATGATCTTGAGAATGATTAAATGATCCTTACGATATTTGGATTTCCCAAGAAGGTCATCCACATAGTCCTTGATGATTTTGTGGATAAGATCATGAAAGATGTAGGTTATAGCATGTTGGTAGGTTTCACTAGTGTTCTTTAGTCCAAAAGGCATGACCCTATAGCAAAAAGTTCTCTATGTGGTGATAAAGGCAGTTTTATTTTGATTTTTAGGGCAAATTAGTATCTAATTGTAACTCAAGAATCCATCCATAAGAGATAACATCTCATGGCTAGTTGTAAGATTAACTAGTTGGTCAATACTTGGTAGAAGGTCATATTTTGAGTAAGCAAGGTTGAGGTCACAAAATTCCACACAAATACATAGTCCCCTGTGGCTTTGGTGACAGGCACGACATTCGAGACCCATTGGAGATAGTCAATGGGTTGAATGAAATTGATTGATAGGAGATATGCAAGGGTACATTCATTTAATTTTCTACTTAACAGTCTTGGCATCACGATTGGTGACTATGTTATGGGTGGAAATGGTGGGGTCAATCTTGGGATGTAACTATAAGATCAAGAAAATGTTATGCTACATTCTTACAGGAAGGAGGGGAAGTCCTGAAACTCTTCAAAATTTAATGATTGGCCAATTTTGACAATGTGGGGGTCATTTGGAGTGCCCAAGTTGACATCCATGGTGGATTCGTTCATCATTATCAAAGTCTCAAGAGGAAGAGATTTTTGGATGAAAGAATCTAGTGCACCAAGATAGGTAAGAATGGAATCATCATCCTGACTAGTAAACAGTATTAATGGTAGGGGATTCATCTCCTATCATCTCATGATGGGTCACAAAGATGGTTATGGTTTCTTCATATTTTTGGTAAGTCACGGGTTCAAAGCTGATCATGTTGATGAAAAAAAGGTAGGTGGGATGATGTCATCATCCTCACACTTAGGTGGAGAAGAGGCTGGTGAGGAGGGAATGTCTTCCTCAACAATGGTGGTAGTAGGTACTTTGGTTTTCTTTATGGGTAGAATGAAACTAAGGCCATGTTTCTCATGAGGCATTTTGGTCTTAGTTGAAATCAACTCATGTGGGTCATGCTCATATCGTCCAAGACCAAATCCATTCCAAACACACCTGTAGAGGTATATCTTGGAAAACTTGGGTTTATCCAAGTAGGAGAAACTAGAGGTGAATGGGTAAGGCAAAAAGGAGGTGGCCAAAGTGTCAAAGGGTTTATCAAGTTCCCCATAGATGAAATGGGTTTGAAAGTTTAAAGGTCCAAGGGGAGCAATGAATATGATATTGGGGTCATACCTAGGTTGGTTGTTAAGTTGCTTGTATTTATGGGGAGTAGGGAAGGTGTCAAGGGTTAAGAGGTGATATTCCCTAAGTGAAAGACGTTGGAATGTTAATTCCAAGTGGTCTACAGTGGGGATTTGATCTAAAAGGATTGATGAGATAGTAAAAGCCTCGTTGGTAGAAGAAGGTATGACTTCATATTTTATGGTTGAGGGTTTGTCTTTGGCTGATGAGGGTATGATATATGAGGTAAGAGGACGTCGTTGGGTTGATAAGTCATGTTTCATGATGAAAAGGGACTTGGATCAGCTTTTATAGTGATAACTCGGCCTTCATGTTCAAATTTGATGCAATGATCAAGGGTAGAGGGTACACAACCCATAGAACAAATCCAAGGTCATCCAAGCAATACATTATAATGGAATTCACCTTCTACTTCATAAAAGAGCTCTGGGAGCATGCAAGGTCCTAAATAGATATGAAAGATTAAAGTTCCCAAAGTAGTGGTCATGGTGTCATTGAAGGATCGAAGGATGGCCAAAGTTTTAGACATGATATTGTTTGTTAGTTTAAGTTGATCATAGGAATGGGAAGAGATGATATTAATACTGGCTCCTCCATCAATCACAACCTATTTGATGTGAGCTTGGTTGATGTAGGAAGTGATGAAAATAGGGAGATATAGGTCATTAGGATGGATAGAAGGTATTTCTGAATCCTTGAAGGTGACATAATTGGAAATTGGAAGAGCGCTAACAAAGGCTGCAAGAGGTTGAGGGTATTTAGGTTGGACCTCTATTAATTTAAATGCCTCTATCATTGCTTGGGATGATGAGGTGAGGTAGAAATCAACTTGTATAGGCTCATCTTTGCCAAGGTTTGGTGAAGTTGTTTGAGAACTACTCTTTTGATTAATTTGGAGGCGTTTGATTGAGAGGTGCCCAAGATAGATACCTTGGATTTGGTTGAAGGTGAATGTGTTTGAATTTGACTTGGTTGGGATGTGGAAGATGGGTATGTTCATGGGATGGACACTTTGACCTTCCCCTTATGATTTTATTAAGCATGTGATTGTGTGACCACATGGATAGTATGAGTAGAAGGAAGAGTTAGGATAGGAGATTAGTTTGGTTCCCCATCAATTTGACGTGAGGGTGGGTGAGTAGGTAGGCATTGGGCAGTGGTTGTTTTTTGTTAGATTGGTATTAGGCTCATGAGAGGTTCATCTGTTAATAGACCATCCTCATCATAGAGATAATGGATTATGATTTGGAGAGATTTGTAGTTCTTTGTGTCATGCACAAGTGTTCTATGATAAGAAAATACTTGGTGGTCATTACACCAGATGGGTTTTGGACCTAGAGGGTCAAATGGCCTGATAAGAGGTAAGGTCAAGTAAGAGGCTTGCAGTAACCTTTGGAAAATAGCTGAGTAAAACTCAACTAAAGGTGGAAAGGGTTTAAAGGTTTTGACCTTGGTTCATAAGATGGAAGTCTTTTTAGAAATGAGCTTGGTGGTAGAGGTCTTGGGTAAGGTGGTGTTATTAATTGATGATTTTGGTTTAGGTAAATAATTTGATAAGTTGGAGGTAGAAGATGTCAAGGTAGCTAGTTTGGTTATTGATGGCTCGGTGCAGATGGGTGTGTCAGAAAGCAAGAGTGATGGTGTAACCAAGAGAGGCGGTTGGGTTTTGGTTAAGAAAGTTGGCTTCCTAATCAATTAGAGGGATGAGGCCCCAGGATATGAGGTAAGGTTGAGGGAGGAAGAACTCTAGCTTACTGGCCTTTTGGTGGTTTTACCTCCTTGGTTGATTTAGTTTAGTGTTTGGTTGGTGGGTCTGGCGAGGTTAGCTCCAGTTTCAAGGATAGCTGATTAAGGCTATGCATGGGGAAGACACCAAGGTTTTTGGTTGGTTTGGTTGAAGTGATTGAGGATGATTTGGTTATTTGGTTGTTTTGGATGGTTGAGAAATGTTTGGGTTGGTAGAGGTTTCCATTATTTTGGTTGATATGATGGCAGGTCAGATAATAAAAGTTGTGGGTTGGTTTGCCAAAAATGTGGTTGGAGATTCCTATTTGGTGATGTAAGGGAGCCCCAATTGTTGCCAAAAAGTGGCTCAATACACATCAGGTTTGGATACAAATTCCAATCTCTGAACTAATCTAGAGAATGGTTTATAGATCGGTATTGTTCCCTAAATAGTGGGCTCAAATGATAAGCCCATAAGTTGAAAATAGGGAGTGGTGATCTCATATTTTTATTCAATCAAAGGATGCAAGGTTTGGATGGGTGGCTCCTCTATGGAAGGTGAAGATATGGTGGTTTCCTCCTTGGGAATGATCTCCAAAGGGGAAATGAATTGTTCAGTAGTTGAGGGAGAAGGTAAAGTGGTGATGGTTGTTTGCTTTGGTATGTCAGTTGAAGGAGGGGTTGATGACTCCACTACCTCAACAAGTGGAGGAGAGGAAAATTTTACTTTCTTAGTTTGGGTCTCCAAAGGAAGAGAAGGTAACTCCACTACCTCAATAAGTAGAGAGGGTGAAGAACAGGTAGATAGGATGGTAGGTTCTTCAATAATGAGTGTGTCAAGAACCATATTGATGGTATGGGTATCATGAGAACACTCAGCTTTATTGCTCTCATTTTTTTTAGGTGCATGATTGGAAAAAGGTTGTCTAAAAATGTCAAGGGCTTGGTTTGGAGGTGCATTGGGGTTGTCAAACACATGTTCAACTTTGTCAATGAGGGTCTAGACAACATTTTTGAAGGTATTACACCTACTAACGTCATGCCCCACTACTGAATGGAAAGAACATAGGTCATTCTCATTGTACCAGCTAGGTGCAGGATGAGAAGAATCAAATTTTTGAGGGGGTTTGATAAGAGGAAGTTGTATGATATTAGATTTCAACAATGTCTCCAAGATTGAAGCATAAGATTCCCCAAGCGAAGTATATTATTTTTGACTATTTCAGTTTTGGTTCCTCATGTTTTGATTTGAGGAGTTAGAAGAGTTTGGTTGATTGATAGATGGTGGAGGAGTGGTCTTAAGGACAATCACATTTTCTATTCCCTTACTGTCAATCCTAGTGTTGGTTTGGTTGCTCGGTTTAGAGGAAGAGGCCTCATTGGATTTGAAGGTAGAGTTTTTATTTTTCAAATTTAACTTTTCTTCATCGATGGATATGTTTTATAGCTTATGCACCATGGTAAAATCTTCGTCAAAGTTTATAAAGCTCTGAACATGCAACATAGAAGAGATGTTTTTGGCACATGATTGAGAAAAAAATTCTTCCAGTTCAGGTTGGAGTAAAGATAAAGAAAGTTGATTGATTAGGCTCCTCCAACGAGCTACAAAATCAGCAATAGATTCATCATCAAATTGTCAGATAGAGTAAAGCTCAGTGATGAAAATTTTCTTGGAGATGCTTATTGAAAGGTGATCTAATACATTTTGGGCCAGCTGGGTGAAGGATAAGAGATAATGTTTGGTTATGGCACTATACCAGTCTAATGCTGGACCAGACAGGGACATGGAGAAGGTACGAAGAAAGAGGCAATCATCATAGGTAATCAAATAACATGAATGTCTAAATGCCCTGATGTGTTGTTGGGGATCCTCCTTACTTTGAAATTTAAAAAACTTGGAAAGTTCTCACTAAGGAGGATATGGTCTGATAGGGACCAATGGGTGAATGGGATCATTGTAGATTTGGTCATATGATAAGATGTTGTGAGCACCCGAGATGGATGACTCTACGGTAGTCATTTTATCCATGAGCATTTTCATTAGATCCATTTGGGGTTGTGCACCTGAAAAGTTGTAAGATGCATAGTGTTGTTGTGGTTGGGTGACATTGATAATTGGTAGGGGTTGAGAAGTTGCCACATATTGATATGTGGCCACAAGTGGTTAGGTGGATGCCATGTAAGGGTAGGTGGATGTAGGTGGTTGGGTAGTGGGTAGAGATACATGCCCTTATGGGTTAGGGATGTAACCTAGGTTTGGTGTAATGGGCACCTATTGAGGGATCAAGGTGGGTTGGGTAGGAACTATGGTTGGGTTTGCAGTCAAAGGGTAGGTAGTGACCTTGATACTGATTGGTGGTAAGGTAGAAGGTATAGACACCACAAGAGTTTGAAGTGTAGTGACTAATGGATTGGGGGTAGCCAAAATAAGATTGGAAATGTTAGTAGTAGGTACTCCCATGGTGAGTGGATTATAGGTGGTTAATGGTTGGTTTTTTCCTATGTTAGAGGAGTTGTTGGTGGGGGTGGAAGGCATAAGGGTGTTGGTAGGTTGGTTTTCCATAGTATTATCAAAGGGATTATTGGTAGATGAAGATGCATGAGTAGTCAATGGTTGGGTGGTAATTGTGGCAATAGAAGTGTTCCCCATAAGGTGGGTCCATAGGTGGGACCGAAGCAGGGGTATGGTGAGGCATGGTGCTGAGATAATGCTGAAGGGCCAGAAGATTGTTATCTAAAAAGGTGGAAAATTTTGTATCTCCTTGTGGAACTACCCAAGGGAAAGTAAGACTTCTTGAAGGGTGAGAAGAGTCTTCTAGTTCAGAGACATACTCCATGTGTGAGAAGGTAGAAGAGGTTGATTGATTTGGTGATGGATTCTATTCTGATAAGTTCCTTTGTTGCCAGCAAGTGAAAACCATGCAAGATGAGAGAGAAAGAATAGATAAACAATCTCACCACTCAAACAAAAAGAAGATAAGAATTGAGCAAAGAAATCAAATGCACACTAAAATGTATGTTAAGTCCTAAAGTTCTTTTTAGTCTCTCTTTTGGCTGATGCCTTAAGCTTTGTAAGAAATTATATGACTACACTTGGGTTGATATAATATGTGCTAAAAAAGAAATATATGGATGGTTTTAGGTTATTCAGGCTCTCAAAAAGGATTTGTATTGGAAATCAATACGTGGCTTGGTATTAGGGTCTACCCCCTCACTTCACACACAGTAGTGATAAGGGTGTCGGGTGCTTAGCTAGTATATACCAATTTACAGAGTTTATAGCCAACTAGAGAGTTGAGTTGGTTCTCCATTTGGTAATGACCTCCAAGTAGAATCATCGAGAAAGGCTAAAGTGACTGCTAGGTGATGAAATCCCAGTCGGGCCTTATGTCAAGTTATTTTGATGTTTGATTGATGTAAGTGGTTTATTTTGTGTGTGTGATACAAGTGATGTTACAATCAAATTAATTTGCTTTAATTTAACTAAATGAGCTAAAATTGTAAGCAACTAATGTATGTAGTTGATTTTAAACCCAAAAGAAATTCTAATTTTGTTTATGAGGACAGAACAGAGAGAAGAATATGTAAATGTAAGCAAAATAAACTCAAGCATATACTCAAAGGTCCCACCGGATGTGCCAAAATATTTCAGATAATTTTAGCTTATATTCCAAGAAATGAAGAAGAAGAAACTAGATATGGGTATGGTTACAAAACTTGGTTGATTGTGCATGCATTGAATCAGATGATTGTGGAGAGATCCTCTTTGGCTTGGGAGGATGACCTAAAAATAAGACAACACTAAAGCGAATGGTTGGCTATATACATAGCTAGATGGATTGCCTAACGCTAGCTAGATCCCGGAAGTAAGAGCTTCTCGGGGGTTGTCAATCCATGCATTTGAAATAATTAAGTTCAAAAATTGAAAGAGAAAGTACTTGCATAAATCGCAAGAGATATTAAAATTGAATACAAGAAATGCTTGATAAATAAATTGATGAAATTGATTAATTATAGCAATAAGCAGGTCAATACTAATGTTAAATAGTTCATGTGTGGTTCAGAAAATAGGTTGGGGCTCTATGAATAGGCCAAGGGAAAAAATGTTGGATTTGGTTGAGGGTAAGTGGGTGAAAATGACTTGTAATTTTGTACCACAGTGATTGTCAGTGGTTGAGGTGACCATCGACAATTAGGGTAACCGTTGGTAGTTGAGGTAATCGTTAGTGGTTAGGATAGACAATCGGTAGTTATTGCGGGTTGGGTCTAGGTAATAAAAGGTTGATTGATGAGGTCATAGAAGATAATTCTGGGAGATTGATTTATGCTGGGTTGATTGCAAAATAAAAACAAAGTAATTGAATGATTGAAAACAAATACTTGGCTTGCAGATTGTTGATCTAGTGAATGGTTGAGGTGGTTAGCTTGTTGGAGGAGTTTGGCATGATTTTGGCAGAGTGATGATACTTGACTATTGATCGATAGATGGTAAAACTTTGGCTCTCTATTGTGATAGTTGTATTGTTGGATCATTGGAAGAAAATCGGTAAAAGAAACTCTAAATACAAAAGCTCTTGGTAGTCGCAGATGGATCCCTTCTCACCTCTTGCTCCTCTCTTTTTATAGGCCAAAGGAATAGGTGGAAGTGCAGGGTCAAACTTGCTATCTAAATATAACTCTTGCATGCATTGGCTCGCACACGAATTAGATGAGTTAATTATAAAAATTCAAGGTGGAGTGTTGGGGTAGTTAAGTTGGTTTAGACAATGAACCCTGATTGTCGACGGTCAAGGGTCAAGGTCAAGTTGGGTTAAAAAGGTGGGTTTAGCCAGTAGGTCAATCTGGGTCTGGTTAGGCTTAGTTTGCGGTCGAGAGGCCAAGGTTGGGCCCAAGGGGGTCCACGGGAGTTATAACATTTAGAACCATAGTGTGCAGATTTCCAGTGTCTACATAGAATATTCCACAACTTTCTCTTTTTGAAATTAAAACCCCTCGTGCATTTTAGTTTGTGTAAGTGCGAAGAGGGATCTGCATGACGGGTGAGTAGTGACTCATGACTAACTATACTTGGAATTCAGATTATACAAATGAGATTTATTCATTTTAAACATATTTCATGAAAATCTACCTTAAAATAAAAGAAAATATAAACTTATCACTTGAAACATATTGTGTGTGCAATAAGTATCTATTGTAATCCCTTCAAACAATTAATTTGCAATGAAAAAACGTGTAGGCTATATGAGTAGAGTATTTTGTTATGTTATTAAGTTTTGACATTAGTTTAAATAAATACTTTATTTGTTGTCTATTGGCTAAAGTAAAATGATATGACTATTTTTATGGGGAAACTCAATATTTATTGATTAGTAAAAATAAATATTTTTGAATCTATAAC
Organism: Torreya grandis; assembly: GCA_037957365.1. NCBI lineage: Eukaryota > Viridiplantae > Streptophyta > Pinopsida > Cupressales > Taxaceae > Torreya > Torreya grandis. The sequence continues at coordinate 962,007 of JARHVA010005297.1, forward strand.
TACTTTTAATGTTAAAAATATAGTCAATTAGTAGGGGTATTGAATATTTGTTACAACTTGTTTTGTCGCTGTGGGTTCCTTTGGGAATAACTCAGTGAGCCAAAAATAATTAAAAATGTAACTAGCTAGTAGTGGGAACTTAGAATTAATGGCCATGTGCAAGGATATTAAATATCTGTAGCAACTTGTTTCTCTGCCTACACTGCGATTGTGGATTCTCTTGGGAATAACTCAGGGACCAAAAATAATTAAAAATATAACCAGCTAGTAGTGGGAACTTAGAATTAATGGTTGTTTGCAGGGATATTGAATATTTGTAACAACTTGTTTTTCCGCCCAGACTGTTACCATGGGCTCCCTTGAGAATAACTCAAGGGACCAAAAATAATTTAAAATGTAACCAACTAGTAGCGAGAACTTAGAATTAATAGCCATATGCAGAGATATTAAATATTTGTAACAACTTGCTTCTTTATCTAAACTGTTATGATAAACTCCCTTGAAAGTAACTCAAAAAAACTAAAAATAATTAAAAATAGAATTAACTACTAGTGGGAATATAAAATTAATAACTATATACCAATATATTAAATATCTATAACAACTTACTTATCTGTCCAGAACAGTGTTATGAACTCCCTCAGAATAACTGAAAAGACCAAAAATAATAAAAAATATAACCATCTAATAACTAATAATAGGAACTTAGAATTAATACCCATGTACAAATATTGAATATCTATAATCTTTGGCTATTCCGCCCAGGCCGCTGCCGCAGGCTTCCTTGGGCAGAGTCAGGCCGAGACTCCGTTTCAGTAAATCATGGTGGGACTGGACAGAGTGTTTTTTCCGACGTCCCACACTGATCTTCATATTAGTCATCAAATGCGGGAGTGTGGGCTTTTGTATAGTTAGTATATATATAAAAAAAGCTGAGTTAATTTTTTTAATGAAACGTGGTCATCGTAGAAAAAGGATTGAATATTTGAGCTCCTTTAGTTAAAGGGGAACTTGACTACGGTTTCGTTAGTAGACTATAATTCATCCGACTTTCTAATGTATCCCATGAATGTGCTTAACAAAACTCTTAGCATCATGATAAATAGGAGTGTTTATAGGTAAATCAAGCAAGTTCACTATTCTTTTTGAATTTTCTTTATAAATTATTTGAAAATGTGATTTTTTTTATAGATCTATTAGTGCTTAAGTTGTATACAAATTTAACATGTATCAGTATTTGATTTCATTGTTTCAAATATTTACTAATCAAATTCCGATTCATTATCTTTATTTTTAAATTGTAGTTTATTGTCCAACTTTCTTCATGGGGTCTTCCAAAAGTGACTTAGAAATTAAGTATCGTGGTCACTTTTAATGGTCTTTGACAATTTCTGTAAGTGCAAAATTTATTTGAAAAATAAATCAACGATTCTAATTGCATCGTTAGTATTTTTGCAAAAAGGAAATGTGGTAATTCTTTGCTTCTTCATAGATTCATATAATTCTTCTTATATTTTATGGTTTCCAAGGTTTAATGATGTTTGTCCATTTTCTTTTAAAAGATGTTTCATCTTCGCTAGTATACAAATAGAGACTTTGTTTCTAAAATTCTCTATATCCAAAATATTGTTTCTTTTATTTATCTTAATTCTTCTTCAAAATTGAATAGGAAACGATCTCGTAAAAAATTACAAAAGGAAAAATTATTAAATTAGAAAAATATTATCTTGTCAAATTTAGTGTGGTCATCCCTAAGACTATTTGTATTGAGAATTTTTTAACACAATTTATTTCAGCATTCATGAAAAAAATAAATTTCGACACAAAAGTTTCCCAAACTTATAAAAAACTACTAATTCTTTAAGGACAAAAATAAAAAAGACAAAAAAAAGAAACAAAATTATCTTAATTTATCAAAGAATAAAAAAAAAATTAGGACCACTAAAATTACTTCTCACAAATATTAAATATTATAAAAAATAGAAAAATCATACATTAAAAATACTTGAAAAGAAAAAAAGAATAATAAAAAATTAACAAAACATACCAACACTATTTAATTTCAACCAATAATTAACAATGAACAAGCACAATAAAAATGTATAAAATAATACCAAATAAATACCACTTGGTTATTTTAGATGCATACAAACTAATCTAGTCTTTAAAAAAAAAATTAAATATTATATCGCTGTTATCATTTATTAATTATAACATATCATAATTATTAATAAAAAGGTTTATATATTAATTTTAGTTTTAAATATCAACCTTTAATATATAGTTTAGTGCTTCTAATTTTTTTTTCCCCACTTATAAGTATATTGTTTATATATGTATGTAATTGATTAAATATATAATTAATTAAAAATATATAAATTTGAATGTGAAAATTAATTTAAATTTAAAATTTTTAATTAATAATTGAGATTTAATTAATTTATTTTTTTAATAGAAAATAATTTTGTTAATGTTTGGTTTATAGGATTAGAAAAGTTTAATATAAGATAAAGAATAGGAAGTACAACTTTAACAAATTTAAAAATTACAAAAGATATATATTTAAAAAAATATATGAAATAAATCATGTTATTTGATATGTCATTAGAATCTTCTCATATCTACAAGTTTATAACGAGGTTGTTTCTTATAAAATTTTATAATAGAATTAAGGTAAATAATAGAAACAAACTTCAAAATATAGAGCATTAAAAATAAAGACTCTATCCATATACTAACAAAGATGAAAAATCTCTTAAAAGAAAAGGGACAAGCATCATTGAACCGTAAACCTAAAAATCTAAGAAGAATTATATGAATCTATGAAGAAGTAAATGAATTACCACATAATTTCAAATAATAGACCCAAAATTTAGTTGGTATTTATGAAAAAAACTTTGTAACCACACTTCAATCTATAAAAGATAAAAACACACATGTACTCATACAATATGTTTAAATTGACAAGTCTATATTTTATTTCATTTTAAGGTAGATTTTTGTGAAAGTATATGTACATTTAACATGAATAAATCTCATTGACCTATATATTTGAATTCCAAGTGTAGCTAGTCATGACTCACGAATCACGCCCCACATAAATCCCTCTTTATACTTGCACACATACTAAAATGTGCTAAGGGTTTTATTTCAAATAAGAGAAAGTTGTGGAATACTCTGATATACTCATAAATATTCAAAGACGCTAATATATTTTAGACTTATAAATGCATTTAGATATTACGAGACTCTTGTTTTTTTAAGAACTTATAAATATTTAAGTGGAAAAGGATGAGATTATGGTTGATATGAATGAGTTTAGTTACCAATATTCAAGTAGAAAAGAACAACAACCTGGATGATATAAATGGGTTTAGCTACTAATATTTAAGTGGAAAAGGATGAGACTCTTATTGATATGAATGGGGTTAGTTACCAATATTTAAGTGTAAAAGGATGATATTGTTATTGATATGAATGGGTTTAGTTACCAAAATTTAAGTGGAAAAGGATGACATTGTTAATTTTATGAATGAGATTAGTTACCAATATTTAATTGAAAAAATATGAGATTGTCATTCATCTATGAATGGGTTTTGTTACCAATATTTAAGTGGAAAATGACAAGAATGTCATTGATGCGAATGGGTTTAATTACCAAAAACTTAATTAATGAAAATCAATCTTTATAAAAAAGGAATGTCTCGCATAGAGATGGGGATTTACCCCCCACATCTGGTGTTTTTTATGGAAGAGACCAAACAAACATAAGTATAGATCGGATTACCCAATTGTATTTGGCAGACTAGCCTAAACACAAGGTAAAGGATATATATGGGTATTTATTTTTTATTTTTTCAGGGCAGGGGGAGGGGGACGAGGGAGCATGACGGAAGAATAAATTAATTCTTAAATATTGACTATATAAATAATTGGTCTACTATAACTTAGTGTCAAGGTAATTACCAGTCTTTATCATTTTTCATCTAAGAATATAAAAAGTGGTTTATTATTTCAAAAAAAATGGGGCAACCATTAATTTTAATGTCCATGTGCATAGAATTTGATAAACCATCTTGATAAATTGAAAAGTTTAGTGTTCGAGTATTTTTGCACATTTTTAAGTAGTTCAATGCACCGGTGATTTATTTGAAGTTTTTGGGCTTAATTATCAACTCATCTAGTTATGCACAAACATAACAATGCTTAACAAATAAAACACACTTGCTTTGGGATACCACTTCAGAAAAGATCCCAAGCGTTCACCTGAAGCACAATGAGAGATCACCAAGTCCCCTTGTTATGAGAACAGTTCATGAAAATAAGATAACACACATGAATATTGGACTCAAACCCTTCTAGTTATCAAAACACATGGGTACAAGAACACACACATTATATATCCTTTTACATAAGAATCTATACTAAAAACTGTGTACAAGAGAAAATGTGTGTAACAGACAAAATATGAACTAGAATAAACAATTTAATTATTTAAATATTATATTAGTTAATCTTATTATGTTTTATATATTTATGTTTTATTTTAAATAAATAATTAGCTAACATATATATCTTAAATAAATCCATGTAAAATACGTTGAGAGATATGATGCAAGCATTAGAATTTAGAGATATAATTAAGGATTACCTTTATCTTTGGGTTGCTTGGACTAGATAGTCATCCATGGACACACATTTTCACATCATTAAGACTTGACACACTTAACACATCTTCATTGCATTCAAATTTTAAACATTACTATGAAAACTCACTCTCACTCTCACTCTCATACATAGACTTACCTTGATATGCTTATTACATTACGTGAAAAAGTTATATAATCTCACATAGTTCCTCTTGGACTAATACAACCCTCTACTCTGCTCTTGGAGAGTTATGCTCCTTCCTAGCTTGTCCCTCTCTTCCAAACTTACTTTAAAAAAAAATCTAAATCCAATATCCCATTCATATCCATAGCTTTATGGGGTGTCTCTTCAACTTTTATGACCTCAACATAATGTACATGAGTTTAACATGATTTAATTTTTGAGAATAAATTCCAAACTATTAGTAATGGCTCCTTCCACGTGCCACAAAGAAAAGACAGTCGGAGGTCGTTGTAAAACATTACCATTGTACTGTTTCACCATGTGAAACTTTGCATGTAGGATGAATAATAAAACACCAACCATTTTCAAAATTCTTAGCTACCTAGGTGTTATTGTGGTAAAGAAATAGACTAACGACTCCATGGTGCTCAAGTGGCATTTTTACGCTGAACAATAGTTGGAAAAATTGTCATAACTTTACTACTATTTATCCAATTGATCTAAAATTTAAAACATTAGCTTGTACTGTACATTTTTTATCATCACATCAAATTTGGAAATCCAATGTACTATGGCATCAAAGAATTCTCTCGCTAAGTCTTACAGATTGATAAAAACAAATGGTATATTAATGCTCTGACTCCAAATTAGTTGAATATTAACACATGTTTTAATTGTCAGGGGATATGTCCTCTCCAAATTTAAACATCCAATTATTTAATGCGTTGAAGAACCATTCTTACCAAATGTTTATGTCTTAATAGTTTGTGCATACTGATAAAAATATACAAAATATCTACACACTTTTCTCATAAAAAAAGAATAATTTTACATCATCATTTTTAGAAGTTAACAAGCTCACTCCAACAAAACCACAAACACAACATAAAATAAAAACTTAAGCTAACACACTCCGGTTTCCTTTGCAGATTACATGCATGCTTTCTTTTAGATGGCATGGGGCAAGATTCAGTTCACCCCATTCTCGGTGAGGATGACTGTGGACACATCTTAGGAGTGAAACATACTTTTGAATCCGTTCTGAATGACTTTTGGGGCAAATTGGCTACCGCAAAAATAATTAGCTAGCCCCGGCATTAGACATTATTAATTCTATTTCATCCACGTTGGCTGCCAATCTCGTGTTACTGTGGCAAGAAAATCACTACATTTCCTAATGTTTTTGGAGAACCTGTAATAATTTATTGATTTCTCCAGTTGCTGTTAAACAGTGATTAATTATATGAGCAGCATCCAATCAACACATATATGATTAAATTTATTCTTAAAGTCCTCCGCATGGAAATAAATTCATGTCCTTGTAAGAAATTAACATTTGTTCCATGCACAAATAAGACAAGGAGGCCACTTGGCATTTACAAGAGGTTAAATTTTGCCTAAAATGACAATGCAACCTGCTATATGTTAACAGCTTGCATACAAACCATCTGAAGACTGGACTACCATGAACATCAGAAAGAAGTAATAGCAGAGGCAAGACGCTCTCCCCATGGTAACTGTAAGTTAAAAATCAATGTGATAATGGCCATAATAAATCCCATGATAATCATGCTTTTTTTCTTAATTTTTTAATTTTTTCTCCCTTCGCACAAGAAATGCCTCAAAGGATCCTGTAAAACTCTTTGACGGGGGTTAAATGGCATAACGATTAACCTTATCACACCAGGTAAGAATAAAAATAGACATTGTTACAAATAGCAGCTTGTTGGGTTCTCTCAGTAATAACATTTATTTGTTATTTCATTCTTTCCTTTTTTGTTCATGCTGCTACAAGGAAATTCAGGCCTTGGAATTGCACTGATAAATATGACAAAGACAAAAATTCAGATCTGAGCATGGTGATAATGTGAATATCAAAAGTAAGATTACTCAACATTCTTCTCTTTCAAAAAAAATACAGGCAAAACATTCTCTCTGGTTTATTACTTAAGCATATAGCTGCCTTCTACAAGCACTTCAATAGCGATTAAATTATAATATGTAATGCCACTAATTAAAGGATACATTATTTTATCATCATATACATAAAATGTTTAACCATTAAAATTTTTGGTTTCATGGTGAATGTATACATCACCTTCTTTAGAAACATTTCAAAGTGGACTGGTTTTTGTATGTGTTTTGAAACTAATTGTGTTTAATGTTCACTATTCATTAATGAAATAATGAATTTAACAGTCTTTCATTATTATTTAGCTTTCTGGTCATTCTTCTACAGGTTGAGAGTTATATGCAATGCAAATTTTATACTGCAGTTAATGTAACAAAAATCCAGGGCTTGCAGCATGGTGTAAGGCCTTTTTGTAAGATCACATATCAGTAAGTAATCCACATTGAAGCCAATAGCAAGGCAGCAAATGTCTTCTCTGAGTTCAAGGGGAAAAAGATGCTTTTTCTTCTTCTTCCCACTGCACATAAGGATCGATTGAAGCTCTAAAAATGCAGAGCATTAGAAGCACATTGGTAAGAAGTGCAACTGTGATTGTAATTTCCCTGTCCACGCTGCTTTATTTGGTGCTAGCTATTGATAAAAGCAAACAAAATATTGGCGGTGAAGAATGTTTCTCTGATTTGGATTTGAATAAGCTTGTTAGAACCTCAGACAACTATGATCTGATTATTTAATGTTTTGTTATAATTCATGTAATACATTTGCAACAGCCGTTGACAACTATTGTATTTTCAACAGCAGGTACTAAAGCTGCATCATGGCACTCATTCAAATAATGAACTAAAATAAGATAAGATTATATTAAAAATCATATACGGAAGATTAAGTTCAAAATACCTACTATGTTTTTTTTGGACATTGATATGGTCAATGCATAGGTCAAATCATATTTTTTATTTTTATAATATAAAATTCATACTAGGAAAATTAGATGATGCAAATTCGAGTAAAAAGCATGTGTAATTTTATGTTGTCGATGTAAACATTGATGCAATTTCTTTTATTAAAGGAAAGATTATTAAATTGGATCAATTTTGTCTCATCAAATTTAATGTGATAGTCTATGACACTATTTACACCAAAATTATTTTTGACACAATTTATGTCAGCGTTGATGTAAAAATGAAATTTCAATACAACTGTCCAAAATTCATGAAAAAATACTAGTATTTCAATGACAAGAATTAAAAAAGATAGAAAGAAGGAGACAAGTTTACCTTGATTTAGCAACGAATGAAAAAAAGTGTGTTAGGACCATTAATGATGTTCCTCATAAGTATCAAGAAGGGTGGGGGAACTCTTAACATAGGGGCTAAGAATTATGAAAAATGGAAAAAGTATACATAATAAAATAATTGAAAAGAGAAAAGGAATAATCAAAATTTAACAAAAACATACCAAATATATTTAATTTGAACCAATAAGTAACAATAAACATAATAAAAGTTTGTAAATACTATTGAGTAGTTTGGTTCTTTACTATAGTATTATTTGTGTAGATAAGATTTTTAAATGTGTTTTGTATTTGATTATTCATATTATGTGCCAAGTTTCACATGGTGAAATAGTGAAATGGTAATGTTTGATAGTTACGTGCGATTGTCTTTGTTTTGTGACGCATGAATAGAGTTGTTACTTATAATTTACTATTTAATCTCAAAAATTTAATGTTTTCAAACTTGTGTATGTTATTTTTAGGTTAAGAAAGTTGAAGAGACACTCCATGACTCTTAGGATGTCAAGGAGATATTTGATTTAGAGAAAAAAGTAAGTTCTACACAGAGAGATGAGTTGGGAAGGAGCGAAACAAAGAGTTGTATCAGTCCAGAAGGGACTATATGGGAGTCTAGAACTCTTTTATGTAATATAATAAGCCTATCAAGGCAAGTGTGTGTATGAGAGTGAGAATGTGAGTGTGTTTTCAATGTGAAACAAGTGTGGGTGGAAAAGAAAGTTGTTACAAATATTCAATATACCTATAAATAACCATTAATTCTAAGTTCCCATTACTAGTTAGTTATATTTTTAATGATTTTTGGCTCCTTGAGTTATTTCCAAGGGAGCCCATGACAACAACCTAGGTGGAAAAGCAAATTGCTATAGATATTCAATATACCTTCACATGACTATTAATTCTAAGTTCCCACTACTAGCTAGTTACATTTTTAATTATTTTTGGCCCCTTGAGTTATTCCCAAGGGAGTCCATGGCAACAAACTGGGTGAAAAAATAAATTGCTACATATATTCAATATACATGCACATGGTCATTAGTTCTAAGTTCTCACTATTAGCTCTAAGATTCATTCGGGATGATGACTAATTTTAGGGGGTAAGGATGTTACATCCTAATTATTCGTTAAACAAATTAATTGATTATTCATAGATATTTATAGTTGACATATTTGATTTAGCTATTTTTTTACTAAGCTTTGAGATATATGTTGTTATGGGATAATAGGATATTGCTTAGATTACATGTTTACATTGTTATGAGTTAGTTGTAGTGTATGAGTTTACATTATGAACATATTGATTTGTTATTTTAGTTATATTTATGATGTATATATATCATGTTGATATGGTATAACTACTTGCTTGTTGTAAGGTTGATGCAGGAGAACTCATCTCTCAGAGTGTGATGGAAAGAGAGCACCATTAGAGAGGGTGTCATAGATGGAGATGTTGGAAGATGACATAAAAACTGACTAGAACCCTGCACACACTGCATTAGTTAGCACATGATAGAATGCATAATGAAATGGGTAATATAGTGTATTTGTTTCTACTTGCATTAAATAGTTGTTTACTATGATTTGCTAGTATAAACTAAATGGTTTAATAGAACTCATTTTTCATGATTAACATGTTTGATCATTAATGCTAGTAAAAATATGATTTACATAATTAAGTTAAATCCAAATTGTTAATTTATGAAATTATTATTAAATTTATATGACATTAAGAGGATGCTAATTAAATTAGTAAAATTACAAATTTTAATAATTAATGTTAAAAATAAATAAAATTAAAAAAATTGTCATTTGTGAGGAAAAAATGAAAAAAAGAAGAAAATTAAAAAAAAATGATAAAAAAATCAATAAAAAGAGAATGGTCTTAAAAAAACAAAAACAAAAAAAAGAAATACATTAAATATTAAAAAATAGAGAAAAATAAAATCAAAAACAAAAAAAAGAATTAAAAAAAAAGAAGACTAGACTACGCCCTACTTATCATAACTTTCATAGATATCATAAGTATTTTCAAAGGAAAAAGGCATGGATATAAAGCATTCATAGAAGTGAAGAGGCATTGATGGAGATTGAGAAGAAGCAACACACTCCTATCTCTAATGATGAGTTATTTTCAACAACTCGTACATACTCTCATGCTCATACTTACACATATATTATTATATTCTAATATAATTATTCACATAAAATATTTTAATTTACCTATTAATGTGAGCTCTAATTTATGATATTTCTAACATTTCTCTCGTAGTACTCACTGGAGAGAGAAATCACAAAGACTAAATTTATTCATATTACCCCCATACAATTAACTTAGTGGACGTTAAGTTCACCCAATAATATATCCTTACAAAATATAGATATTACTATATTGAAAAGTATTATACACAACTTTATATATATATATATATATAACATCATATGTCTATTTAACATTGATGACTTGAAAAGAACTTACAGACTTTGACAATGACGATTCTTTTAAGAGAACGATAATGAATAGTAAATCGTTTAAATTGAACAACATAATAAATATTAAATAGTTAAATATAACACATCTAAAAACATAAAACTAATGATATAAACTCTATATAAAAAACTAAACTAACTAAACGACAAAATTTATAAAATCCAAAAAAACCCTCAACTTAAAACTTACCGCTAAAAATTTAAAAGCTTAATTATAAACCTAATAATTTAATAAATAAATTTAAATCTCACCACCACCACCACCACAACCCGAAAACAAAAAAAAAAACAAAAACAAAACAAACCCAAAAAAAAAAAAGAAAAGAAAAAGAAAGAAAGCAGCAAACAAACAAACAAACTACTAAATATAAAATATGATTTAAAAAATAACACTTACTTAAAATCAACTAAACTAAAAACAAAACCTAATACTTAAAAACAAAGTTTAATACCTAAATAACTGTACAAAATACTAACAAAATTTTCCAGATATCGATCTGCAGGGTATGACGACGACGATAGAATTGACATGGCATGATTAGGATTCAATATCAATAGCGATGGCAATATCGGCCTACAGGTTGTGGCTGTGGCGATACAATTGACAGGTTGGCGAGATGGGCCAGGGCGTGTTAGATCTGGCAAAAGGAGGATAGAATCTAATGTGTATAAGGAAAATATTAGAGGATTGAACGAGATTTATGCAGGAAAGATAACGGTAGATGGTACAAACCATGGGAAGGCAGGGGATGGTACAAACAAAATATTAACCCATGCAAAATCTAGTAAATCTATTTGCTTTGAGAGAAGCGCTTGAAGGGGTCATGAAATGGGAGGCTTGGTATATTCATAGGGGTTTAATTTACAAATTTAATCAATTTTAGTCAAATATTCAAACCCTCCATAGGTGGATTTTAGAAGTTGGAGACCAATATCGAAAAGAAATCTAGAAATATGGCTTTGTGCAAAAGGTTTTTTCATGGTTACTTTTGACAAAAGGGAAGATAAAAATAAGATTTTGTAACAATAGATATGGTCTATGAATCATCATATATTCATGATAAAGCCATGGTACCTTGATTTTAACTTTATTACTGAATCCTTTAATATCAGGTTATGTGGATTCACCTTCTTCACCTTCTTTTATTATTTTCATCCAAGGCTAGTTGTAATGTTATAGATGATGCTTTAGGAGGATTGTTAGTTGTAGAATCCACATAAAATTATCTTTATATTACATATACAAGGATTCTTGATAACATTGATGTGAGCTTTCAGCATCCAATAAATTTAAAGTTAATTGTTGATAATTAGACTTGAGTACAAACTGTTGATTATGAAAGATTATCTTTCAGATACAGGCATTATTTTACAATAACACATTTCGCTGATACATGCATATTAGGTTAGAAAAAGAAGCAAGGAATTTTTTGAGGGAAATATGTTCGTAGTAATCTCTTGATAGAAGTCAAAAACTCTAAAATCATCAAATAAAATCTTTCGGAGAAGGAAGAAAGAATAATTGATTTGAATGAAAAGGAAGAGAACCAAGCAGTTGGCATTTCATTAGAGGATAATTTTAGATCCTTGATTTATTCAAACAATTACATTGTAAATGTAACTCTAAAAATGATTTCGGAAACTCCAATTATTTTAAGGGTGAAATGATCGAACAAAATTCCAATAAAATTTATTCAAGCTTCTAATATTAAAAAAGGAATGTCAACATATAATTTTGATCCAACTAATGATTTGATAATATCCATTCCCATCCAATATGACTTAAAAAAATGAAAGAATTAAAAAAAAAAAAACTCAAAAAAAAACAAACAAACAACAAACAACATAAACATAAGAAAATAATGTAACCCTCTTAATGTAACCTTAGGATTTCAAAAAGAAAATATTTAAAAGACTTTTGTTTCACATTATTATTGTTTTTGAATTATATAATGGACTTCTAAACCTTTATTTTAGATTCTTATTTAAGGTGGCTGTATTCTTGCTGAAATTTTATATTTCTAAAACTTTGATATTAATTCTATGTACAAGATTTGGACCCTGAGTCAAAACAAAAAAAAAATAAAAATAAAAAATAAAAAAAATCTTTCATATTATCAATAATTATAAAAACTTAACATTTAAAAACTTAAAAACAAATACCACTATTTATATAGGAAAACTACGAACTCATACCTATACCACTAACAACTTTTAAAAAACAATAAAAAAAAGTCAATGACTAAACCTAAACGTAAAACAACTATTCTTTAAGCAAAACCACGGGCTGGTTGGACAATGTTTGTGGATCTTGAGGTCGTCATTTGTGGAGTCGTCCAGGATGGACGGCGAGCTGGGAGGACAGATCTGTAGTGCACGGGCTGCTTAAAGGCGAGAGTAATTGGAACAATGCAGAACGAGCTCACGGAGATGATGCTGCCGTGGGAACTCCGATCAAACGCCGTGATGCCAAGCTTCCAACCCGATGCAGGTTCGAGCTGAGCATGAGGAACACCATAGAGTAGCCGAGATGACGCCGCTGAGGGTTATGCCGAGGAGTATCTGATACAGGAAGCTTTTAAGCTCAGGTATGGAATGGCCATTCTGTGGCTTCTGTCATGATAAGCAAGGGACGAAAAGAGATCGCGCTCGGCCGTAGAGCTTGTGGGGCTCGAGCTATGTGACGAAAGCGAGCCAAGACGTGGTTGCCGTTGAGTTGAACGCGGATTCATGTAGAATGTCGGTTTTGAAATACAGGTTGCAGCTGATTAGGCAGATACACAGCAGCAATTTCGTATGCCAAAGTCGATTCATCAAATGCAGATTCGCCGTGAGGATTCCTTCGAATTTGAGTGCAACCGATGTAAGATCATTTGAAGCGGATATCAATGCAGACTGATTTGAGTGTCAAACACTGCCAACAATACAAATGTGCGATGCAAATACCCGCCGTGCTATGTAGATCTATGTGAAGCTCGATGCATAGTTCAATGTGACGAGGAAAAGTCTGGCGGGTTCCAACAAACGTAATGAAGAAGCTGAGTCAAGACTGCCAAAAAGCAAATCGAGAAGGCAATGTAAATGAAAGCGAATGCTCACTCTTCGAACTCTGTCACCTGAATACATCTCGTGATCCGAAAAGGATCCGAATACAACCATGCCCGATGCAAACAAAAACCCTTAGGAAAGCCTGATCCAAAAATTTACAAAATCCTGTAAAAAGACCAGATGTAAACCCTGCAAAATATATTATTTCAAATTTGCATTCAGTAAACTAACAAATGATTGATAGTGGTCTACACTGCTATATCAATGTCAGAAATAATACGTAAATGAAGGTCTAACGAATAAAAGGGCTTTTTCACGTGGTCTACACTGCTCAGCCCTGTTACAAACAAGATTTAACATGCAAAGAGGTCCATTAAACCTGTTCTAATATTACTTATGGGTTTTATCCCGTAACGGTGAAGAGTCAAAACGATTTTTGATCGATCTCAACATATTATCATTCATAATGATGAGTTGCATTCAACAACTCATCCATACTCTCGCGTTCACACTTAAACTTAAAATTATTATATTCTAATATAAATACTCACATAAAATATTTTAACTCACCTACTAATGTGAACACTAACTTAAAATGTTCCTAATACACTCTCAATAGTTTTGATTCGAACTCCACCAGTTTTACGTCCTACTTTTACTTGTACAATAATTATTGGTTCGTCCTCTAGACACATTCCCACTAACCAGCAGACCCTTCATTCTAATCCCTCATGTTGTTATGCTCATTCTCACAATCATTCTTACAATCTCTTATTGTACGGAATCCATCAATCCACTAGAATAATTATCTCAACTCTCTAATATCTCCTTAGATTAAAAATGTTGTTCTAATAAACGCAAGGTGCACAAACATCAGCTATCTGAGAACTTAGAGTTGAGATCTTCCAAACTTGAACATATACATCCACTTCCTCAAAAGATTAAAATCCTTCTTAAATAATTGACTCTCCTCACATGGGTAATTTGTACTGCAATGAGCATCTCTTTTTCTTTGTAGATGCTATCTTCTCCTCATGAATCAATCATGCGACCTACCCATTCTATATTGGTCTGCGTAACATTCAGATGACTTAGTTTCCCCTTCTCAATGGGTCCATACTTTATAGTCTCTTTTCCATTTCCATATATTTATCCATCCTCCATTTATTTGCACTAAATCTATCTCTTTTCTAATTCACCCATGACTAGCCCTTACATGGTGCAAGGAAAGGGAAGACGAATGAATAATACAATTTAATATTTTAAAATGAGTTGAATTCTTATATTTATTTTTATTTTGAGATATGATACCTACTAATTTTGGTTTACAACTTCCTTTCAATGCAACATTAAAATCTTGTATGCTTTAAAGTGACTTTAAATATAACTTTATTATTCTGAAAATTAAAAAATAATTTATTATTACATATATTAACAAATTTAGTTTTTTTAACTCAGTGTTTAACTAGTTAAAATAGATTTTAATGTAGAATTTTTAGTAAGAACTAAATATATTTTAACTTCTAATTGCAAATTATTATTATTTAGAAGAATCTTTAATTTCTTTAAAAAATATTTGATAGATGTAAGATGTATAGGTTTTGATATATATTGAAAGCAAGAAAATGTTAGGAAAGAAGTGAACCATATACATAATTTCTAGATAATTCAATAAATAAATAAATATTTTAGTGTTGCGGTATTCTTTTCCTTGTTGTTTTTTGTTTGTCGCATTGGTATTGTTGTCATCTATCTTGACATGTAAAGGGACTTCTAAAACCTCTTTTTCGTTAGGTAATCACTTCAACCCATTCTAATGCAAAACGTTGATCACAAAATTGTGTTTCCTGCAACAAGGATATAAATTATATTTTTAATTTCACTTCTCAATGGTGGGAATATTTAGAGCTTAATCACATTTGAAAGTAAAGTTTTGGGAGCTATAATAATAATAAATTGGTTGTATCTATAAAATTAGAAATAATATATTTATTTATAATCAGGAAAATATTAGATCATGGGATCTTTCTTATATCAAACCAAATCTTATCATAACTTAGTTGTAAAAAATAAAAAGACGTTAATAATTTTATAAAAATATGATAACAATATTTTGTAACATCTAATATATTGAACACCCTTTAATGATTAGATCATATACTGTTAGCGTAACTATTCATAACTATTACATTGTTTGATATAACTAGTAGTTAGGTGCTAATTTGTTAAAGTGATTGGCTTGATACAGTCGGTTCAACCGTATTCCTTCATTGTATAAATAAACTTATTCATTGCTTAATAAATCATCCAAGCATTTCGCTCCTACAATTTGGTATCAGAGCAAGCCAAAGTCTGAGAGCGTTCGAAGTGAAACTCGCAGCCAAGAGGTGGTGAGTCGTGTGCAACTAAGAGGAACGCAGACCTGCAACCATGTAGTGGCCTGGTCGATGCACAGCTGTAGAAGAATCCTGATCGATGCTTGATCTGGAGTCCATTGAAGTCTAACTATGCTTAGCATTGAGCAATGAAGGTACAACATAGAGCATACAACAGAAGTTGAAAGCGAAGTAAAGACTGTTTGACGCCAAGCCTGAAGCGTATAAGTCAGTGAATACTAGAAGCGTTGAAGCGTAGAACTTGATCAGTGATCGTAGCAGAAGTTGAAGCGTATGACGATGCCTGAGGAAGGTGCAGCAAAAGCCTAAAGCGTTGAAACCTCCTCACACGCAACCAAGAAGGAGTGGACAGTCCACAACAAGCCGTGAAAACCTGATCAGAGCAGCGCCTTAGAAAGCAGAATGCTGGACAGTCATAGCCTTGTTCGTAGAAAAGATGAAAGCGCCTAGCATTTGGTGTGTTTGGATTAACTCACATCATTTAAACAAGGTAGACTTGTTTTATACAGAATTTTCAAGCAAAAATACACTGCTTTAATTGTAAAATTTTGTACAAAGTAAAAGTGAAAAAAAAATCAAGATGTCTGCACCCAAACTCCTCTTGTCCGATTTTCAACTCCTCAAAGGGCTGAATTTCGCTACATTGAATATGAAGATGTGAATGATTCTTCAGTTCGAATAATTATGAGGCATTGTCACTGGAATGATGACCCATCTTGCTAGAGTTGATGAGCACGTCAAATGCAAAAGCCCTAATGTTGATCATACTCAGTGTCACCCATAAAGTTCAACCTCATATTTGGGATGAGTCAACATTGAGATGGCTCATTGCATACTTTTGACTACAAAATTAAATGCACCATTTTAGGTAGAAGCATTTCAGATAGATCTATATCATCTCAATAGGGCACCTACAAAGATCTTGCATGATAAGACACCAAAAGAGGTATGGAGTGGTCATAAACCTTTGATCTCTCATCTTAGAGTATTTAATTGTACATATTATATGCATGTCCCTGATAAAAAGAGGAAGAAGATCAAACCAAAGACACTCCAGTGCCTTCTATTGGGGTATAGTACCACCTCAAAAGCATACCATCTCATGAATGTTGAGATAAAGAAGGTATATGAAATTTGAGATGTGGTTTGTGATGAGTGATTATTCAACTCATCACCACAAAAGGAGTTAGAACATACCACCTCACATAGACTGTTCCCATGGTTAGGTGATGAGACTAAAGAATCTTATCATAAATAAGGTGAGATGCAAGGAGAGTTGTTCATTGATCTTAGAAATATGAAAGATAGTTCTTCATGAAATCAACAATAACATCGATCTCCAAAATGTGTAGAGAGCACCATCAAGGACTCTTACTTGAAATCTAATACAAATACTTCATTAGGAGTTCATACTAGAACATAGGTGAGACATGAAATTAATCTTGCACTGATGAATTTAGTAGTTAACAACACCGAACTAGAGATAGTTGGAGTTCATACTAAAATGGGATATGGGAACTTGTCGATCTGCCTATAGAAAATAAATCCATTGGCTTTAAAGCATATTTTTAAGACAAAGTACAAGGTAGATGGATCTATCGGTAAATAAAATGTAAAGGGATATGCTCAACAAGAAGGAATTGACTATGAGGTGACCTTTTCACCCACTATAAAGATCAAGACCATGAGAGTTGTTTGTTCACTCATAAAACAAAAGGGATGGAAGTTTTAGTAGATGGACATGAAAAGTGCATTTTTGAATGGTGATCTGAAAGAAGTATACATGCCCAACCAAAAGGCTTCATTGATAAATAACATCCACATAAGGTATGTCATCTAATTAAAACACTTTATGGACTTAAGCAAGCACCAAAGGCATGGTACATTAAGATTGATGCTCATCTACTACAACATAATTTCATTTGTAACCCCTCATATACTAATTTGTATATCAAGAATGTAGGCATAGAGATTGTCATTCTAGATTTGTATGTGGGCAATCTTATGATCATAGGAAGTTTAGATGATCTTGTTGATGAATTAAAAAATGACTTGAAGAAAACCTTTGACATGATAGATTTTGGGATACTTCATTATCATCTTGGCTTGGAGATATGGAAAAAGCATAATCATATTTTTTTTCTTACGAATGAAATATGGAAAGATGCTTCTTGAGAAATACAAGATGACAGATTATAAACCAATATCAACTTTGATGGAAAAATGTTTTCAGTTATCCCAATTTTAGGATTCACCTCAAGTAGATGAAACTCAATACAGGCATCTTGTTAGGAGTCTCATTTACTTGAATTATACCAAACCAGACATAAGCTTTGATGTCAGCTATCTTTTGTTATTCATGCAAGAGCCAAAGAAGTGTCACTGGGTTGTAGTGAAGCATGTATTGAGATATGTTTGAGGTATAATTTATTATTGTTTAGAATACATGAAGAACTCAAATTTATTCTTTTAGGGTTACATAGACTCAAACAATGATGGATTTGTTGATGACATGAAATCAACTTGAGGGTATATTTTTCATCTCAGATCTGGACCAATTTCCTAGATAAGTAAGAAGCAATCTGTAATTGCTCTCTCATCCATTGAAGTAGAGTACCATGCCATATGATGAGATGTGTATGAAGAAATTTGGTTACATTACATTTTGTCTAACATAGACATTCTTGAAGATCAACCGCCATTTTTTTTACAATAATCAAGGTACATTAAAACTTATCAAGAATCTAGTATTTCATGAGAGGACCAAACACATTGAGGTCCAATTACACTATATTTGAGAACAAATCTTGAACCACTACATTCAAATCTAGTACTACCCAATAGATTCATAGGTAGAGGATATACTCACCAAGTCACTTGGTAAGGTGAAATTTGATCTATTTCAGGGGTACATTTGTAAAATCAATGTAATAAAGGGGGTAATGTTAGCATAATTATTCATAACTATTATATTGTTTGATATAACTAGTAGTTAGGTACTAGTTTGTTACATTAGTTAGCTTGATATGGTTGGTTTAATGTATTCCTTCATTGTATAGATAAACCTATTTCATTCTTAATAAATCATTCAAGCATTTCGCTCCTACATATACAATCTAAATGATTTAGCTATTATATCGATGATATGATCATGTACTGAATATGAGGTTTAAATACTTTTATTATGTTTATACATGAATTTCCAATGCATCAAATGTCACCAAGTTTACCTATGGTCTCCATTTCATCTCATCAAATCACATAAGTAACTAGTCACTACAATTTCTAAGTATATTAGGAAGTGGTGTTGAATACTAGGTTCACTTCATTGTACCTTTATGTGTTGTCTTGTCTTGAATGATTCATTCTCATTGTATGTTCATTTTTTTTTATAGACAATAATAATTAAAAATAGACCCTTATCTCTTGGTTTAAAATTATATGTCAAGTAGATTAATCTAAGATACTCAAAATATATCTCCTTGAGAAGACAAACAACCACAAATCTAACTAGCTAGCTACAAGAGAGAAGACTACAAAATAGAATCCCAAAATATTCACATAGATAATAATAAACTAATAACATAAATTCAATCCTAGGGTAATTTAAGAGTGCATGAAGGAAGCACCACTATGGAAAAAATAAGTGAATGAATGAAAATCCCACTATTAGAAGACTTGGTTTTCAACTACCAAAATGTCCTCCAAGCACTAAATCAAGAACACCACTCAAAAAACTTCAATAACATTAGAATCCAAGACAAAATACATGGGTTGTCAAATATTCTCAAATATAATCAATCCATGTATCCAAAATTGAAAGGGTTTTAGTTCGATGGGTGAGGATGATGGTTGTTTATATCCATCCACTAAGGTATGAATCATTGTAAGTACCTGATATGAGAGTCAATTGATTAAGTCTAGGATTGTGCCATGGGTGAGTTTGATGACGTAGATACCCCTTGCACATGGTTTCTTATCTAAAGTATCTCATTGATTTAGATTTATTCTTACTCATCATTGTAATTTTCTATATGTTTATTCCAAAAATATGGGTTGATATGTCAGCATTCTATGTAATTCAGTGATTCCATGTGAATATTGCCTGTTATGGTATGCATAAAAAATGGATGAAAACCTTCATTTATTCTAAAAATATTCAACCCAACTCCACTAACAAATCTTCTCTATATATTCAAACAATAAAAAAGTGTTGCTATAATAAAAAAATAAAACCAATGCCAAAATCCAAAGAACCAGAAAACCCCTTCAGCAAGGGACCTAAAACTTAAAAACAGTCTCAAAAAATTAGACCACCATGTCCATTGATAATAGTTTGAAAAAGGAGGTCTAACATAAGTTAAATACTAAACATATTTAGATGGGAAATTATAAGAAGGTCAAGTCTTTTCTAAAATTTTGACATATTTTTAGATAACAAGTAATATTTTATGGAAGAAACTGTGTCTAGTTTTGATCTTCAAAACCAAACACAATTTCTTCAAAAAAAAATTAATTTTTATTTTATGGACTATGGAAACATAAAATCTTTCATATTTTTAGATGTTTAGATTAGTCAAGAATCACCTATTGAAGTGGGACATTGGGATGGGCGTGGGTCCATACTATCTAGGGTGTGTTCCATTTGTTTCATATTGAGAAGTGTGACACCTAACTCAATGTGTACCTATGGACACTTGTGTTGAAAGTGTCAAATGGACCCAATTATAATTGAACCTAAGTTAATGATTACTAATTACTTATTTCTCACCACTAGCATAATCCTTTGGGTTTGTTATTATTGAATGTTTGTTGTTATATTTATTAATTAAACTAACATAAACTATATTATCATATTATACTCAAGACTAAATAAAAATATAGTGTCATTTTATATCCTCTAAGAGATATTGTTGCTTTGATCTATTGAACATTTGAAACCTAACATTATCCAACCTTGAAGTATCTCAAGACATATACCACACACCAAAATATGATGAACTCTATTTGCATGCCCCTACCACCTAATCAAACCTTAAATTATATTAAGTATATCAAGGCATATACCATATATTATAACTATGGTGGACTATTAGCATGCCCCTACCACCTACTTTCACGTTTAATGTCTGGAGGTATACCTTGAATGACCACTCTACCTTAGATGGGACAATTCATCTACAATGGTTTTATCATTCTCTATTTGATCGTGATCAAACTCAAAACTAATTCTAGTAATGAAAGTCCCATCACTAATGACATGGTATGTATTAATTTTTCAAGTGACCATTATCTTTGTCATTTCTTTGACATGCCTCACCTCCACATCCAATATTAAATGTCACTACCCACCACTAATTGTATAGAGTCACCACATTATAACACCTCATCACTTGAATAATTTATTTGATGTACATTTTCTACATCATAATGCCTTGTTTATAAATCTAAAATTTGAATTTTGGTATTAGGGAAGACTAGTGTTAAGAATATATAAATGAATAAGCACAATGGTGATAAATAGATCTATAGTAGGTCAATTAATTTTTAAACTCAAATAAAAAATATTATGAATTTATAATATTGAGACATGTCAAAAATAGAAAATATAGTTATTAGTTGATATTCAAATAAATTGAAAACAAGAGTACTTATCTAGTTCATTATGTATATGAAAATATAGATTGAAACATGTTATAATTGGATTGGATCAAGATTATGGGATAAATTTTAGATTCTATAATTTTACCTATGTGACCCAAAATGCTTGCATCATATCTAAACAGTTGCATTGACACTGGTGTTTGAGTTAGATGTAGGTGTCTAGTATAAAATAGTGACTGAATCTAAATGCATCCATAAAACTTTATTTTATATTACTTTTCTTATGGTGTGTTCAAATTTCTTAGATAGTTTGTCACTATTTGTCAAATTATCAAACACTAGCTTCCTCACCCTTGGAGGCACTGAAGGATAATAGATTAGTGGGAACATAGTGTCGATTTTCCCTAGGGAATCCTATGTCAATGGGTTCTACCCACATAATAAATAATCTAAAGAGGTCTTCATGCTTGTATAATTCTCCCCTAATGTTCGTTTGTGTGTGCATGAGGATGTAGTGTGTGATAATCAAGTATATAGAGTGAAATAGATTATAACTTGGAAATGAAAACAAACTGCATAATAACAATAGTGAAGGCAAACTAAATTTTAAAATGTCTCACCTTTGAAATCAAATTCAAGGTTTGTATCTCATGTTTAGTTTATTTTTATTTTAAATTACTACTTTTGACTTGGTGTTGATTAAGACATGCATTTTAAGATCGAGGTTCAAGCAAAGTGTCTTAAAATTAATTCATGATCAAAATTTGTAGAGCTTTTGAATCTTCTTTTGATTTTTTAGAATATTCGTTGTGAAAATTCCTTTTGTAACTTATCCAAATTTAGTATATGCACTTCAACTTTTTTAGTTACCAACTATTACTATTCGCTAATCAGGTTACAAATCTACATAAAACATGGATATGATAATAGTGGGATTAATCTTTTTTTCTTTTTTGCTTTTTTGTAAAATTAAAGATCTTGAGATAATGTTATCATTATAGAATACTATCATTTATTTGTGTTGTTCCATAAAACTAATGTAAACAAATTTTCTATAGGGAATATTACTTTTTAAAAGTATCCAAAATGCTAATGTAAAAGACCATTATGATACTAGTGATAATATATGGATCAAGGGCATGAACATTTTTGTCACTGTCTTTAAAGGTAAGGCATTCATGAGCTTGTACACTCTGCCTTGATACATAGTCTGGAAAAAAAAAAGAAAAAAGAAAGAAAGAAAGAGGGTCAACTATGGAAAAATGTGATTACAAATTATTGATAATGAATTTAATCAAAAATTCATACTCAGATTTAAACTTGGTAGCCTTAATTCTTTAGTTAGGGTTTGAAATCATGGATCTTTAACTATACCCAGATTCTAGATTAGGTGTATTTATAACCATCGTCATATATTCATACATGTGGTTTCGAAAGATTTGAATTCTTTATTGTTATTGTTTGTGTTTTTGGCTTGAATGGTTTGATGTCTCTACTGCTTAATTATAGTTTAATAAAAAACAAGAATTACACTAAAAACATGTTTATAGTTTTTTGAAAAGCCTTTTTGAAATTATACATGCTTCTGTAATTGATTCTTTATATTTAGAACAGAAAGACTTCATATTTAGTAAGAGCACCATATCATGTTTTGCTAAATTTTTCTATCACCTTGTTCGATAGATATTTGTCTTTGCTTCTTTGTATTTTGTATTTTTATTCTCAAATTATTTCCTCATATTTATAGACCAATATTGAATATTGATAACATAAATGTAACTGTTTAAGCAAATATAAAACATTTGAACTAGTCAAAAGTTAAAAATGTGGTTGTATAAGGTTATAAATTGTTGGATTCTTGTTCAAGAACACTTGATATGTCAATGACAAAGCATGTGTTATATGTATCGATATTTAATTATACTATTTTTTTTCCTTACTAGGCACTATGTCTTGATTCAATGCTTTTTAGTTTAGTTTAAATATATTAAATCTAACTAATTTGGATGCATATATTCTTTGAAGAAGACATAAATAATAACATTTTACATGATTTTCACTATGTTTGCGCTAGATTTATAGTTGTAAACAACTTTCAAAAGGTTGTGTCTTAGAAAATAAGATAATTGATAGATAGTTAATTGTAAACAAACACCTGCATAGCTATCACTTGGTTTTTCTTTAACCCTACCTAGTTCACTGAATTCATCAAACTATAAAAAGTTTTTACAGGCATCTAGATCTTGCTTGTAATTAAATTATTTGGTTCACCCATAACAATCATCAATACATAGTTGTTTTCCTTTTCACATTGACTTATATTATTTATCTAAAAGAATTAGGTAGACATAGTAGACAAGACCTTTATCATCAATAAAAAACATGGGTACATACTTTCACCTTGCCTTATTGCATAATATTATAACAAAAACCACGAAGGGATATATGACTGAATAATCAGGGATTACCACTTATATTCTCCAATCAAAATTTGAATATATTAATAATTAGACACACTAAATTCCACAAAATAATAGAGATTGCACTATGACCATGCACCATATTTACTTAAAATCAAAATATTTTTTCCACAAACTAGGTTCTTACAAAAGGAAATAATAAATAAAATTAAGATTCAAGCATAATATGAAATATAGTTTCAAAAGCCCTTCGAATTAGAAGAAGACCAAAGTCAAGACTAAATGAAAAAATCCTTTAAAAAACAAATTAAAATTACAAATATTGGCATCTGAAATTTGCATGGAAATCAATCAAAAGCCCTGAAACTCCAAATTTCCAAAATCCTCATATTTTACTATAAACTAAAAAAATCTTTAAAAATATTATCTAATTAGGATGTAAAAATATTTGAATTTTCTAAAAGTGGAAATGGCATGGCTAAAAATGGTTGGGAAGAAGTAGACAATCTAAATGCACTTTAAAATGAAGAAGGTGAAATGGAATTGCAAGAGAGGACCAACATTACTGCATGCAAGAAAAAAAGAGGAAACATGGAAAATAACAATGTAACAAGATGGGGTTACAACAAAAAAATACAAGACTTACAGTTTAGTAATAAACTAATAGAGAAGGGAGTATGCTATTGGGAATAGTTACATCACTTCACTTAATTTATGATTCCACCACTATCATTATGGTATTAAAGTGAAGGTTAGATATGGGCCTATACCCTCAACCCATTTTTCATGTGGATCTTCATCTTCAACAACTTTGGAGTATAATTGAATCTAACTAATCAAAACCTGACCTGTACAAGCAAAAAATTGAACGAGCATTGAAATATTTGAACAAATTCAAAGATGTAATGAAATCATTGGCCAAAGAGAAGGGTCAAAAATTGATTGAGAAAGATCAATTGGATGACAAGCTGAAAAAAGATGAAAGATATGGTAGATTGTTACAATCACTAGTCTAACCAATTGGATGAACTACATACCCAACATGGGAAACTAAAAAATGAGTTGAAATATGTTATTGGAGATAAAATACAATTAATAGAGGATAAAGACAAAATATCAAATGAAAAAAAAATCACAAGATAAAGTGTAGCAGTTGAATGAACTTCAACCACACTTGGTAAGGCAAAAAATTAATTAAAACATGTCAAAAGCAAAGCCTCTAAAAAGATAATGTCTATGAGTCAAGTGTATTGCTTTATTTACATGGAACCATTGACCTAGTCTAAATTTGAGGAGCATAATATGGGGTGTATTGCATCCTCATTTAAGTAGATTCATTTATGTTTCAAAATAGGTTCAAAAAAACAATTTAACTATTGAAACTATAGCTCCTTAACATGTGGGCACTTTTCTTCCACGAAATTTATAACAAATTAGATTATACAACACAGTTTCAATTATTCATCCAAAGTAACACATTGTTATTTTCTAAATGTGAAATCAATTTGAGTAGTGTGCATTGATTAGGTTACTAATTTTATTATTCTGGAAATGTCAACATTATCCATTATGTCAAAAAAATGATAACTTTAAAAACCACTAGATGCAACATATAATTGAGTGTGATGAGGAGATTCAACAAGTAGATTACTCTTGTTACTAAACTATACAAGCATAATAATAACATACATTTTATATTTACTTCTTTATTTCTACAATTGAAGCACTTAATAAAACATATATCCATAAACTAGCTTTTGCATACCATATTTTCCCTTTTTATGTTTTATTATATTACACAGAGGAGAAGGTATCATTCTAGCCAATGAATTATTGGACAAATCAAGATATTTCATATTACTGAGGTTTGTAAAATTTCAAGGAATACTGCCATCAAAAGTGTTGTCTAACAGATCCCTATAAAACCACTCCCAAAAAACATGCAATGTAAATACCAGTGGATCATCTACAACTACTTCCTTGCATATATTTTAGTTATGGTACACCATATATTCAGTATATTTAATACATGTTATGTGTACTTAAATTCAAATGGAAGAGACTAAATAACTTGCAAAAAATATGTCACTATTTTTTAAGTATTTAATTTCTACCATAAACATAATAGGCATATGCATATGTATAGAATAGTTGGTAAAACTTTTAGCTAATTTTTTTTGCACAGTTGAAAAACATTATTGCAAGCTAGTTATCCTCTTCCATTTCAAAAAACTTGATTAAAAAGATGCAACAAACAAATAAATACTTGGCACCATTGCTCTTGGAGATATATATAGAGGGCTTGGTGAGGAGAAGGAAATGATTATTTTCAACTATAATAATGTAATAAATGCCCTTGTTATCATAATAAAATAGCATAATTTATGGCCTTGGAAAAAATTGCAGTGTCAATAAAATAAATAATTAATAAAAATTTAGCACCTACAAAGCCGTGAAACTCCTAATCCATAAAATCATTCCTAAAATATTAAGATTTATTGAAATTACAAATACCAGAGCTTAAAATCAATTTAATAATCATTTTAGACCTCGTCAAAGTCCTCCATTTCAAAACTGAAAGAACAAATCAATAAAGCTAATTGTAAAGAAAACTCGACCTCTAAACTCTTCGCACAGTATATGCAACTTATAAAAACTAATAAGATATTGCCACCCCAACCTGTTAGCTTCTCTTTATTCCTCCTTGCTTTGGCGAATGCAACAAACCATATAAAACTTCTATAATCATCTAGATATTTATAACCCATTGCTATGTTTTCCATAAATCAATGCCAAATCTTCAAACAAAACCAATATATACCACACAAATAAATGCAACATTAAATGGTAGAGCATTCGTGCCTTGTATAAACCTCTCTTCTATTTGCCCTACCATTGATGCATGGCCTTGATCTAAGTAAAATGGTCCATAGCATTTAAAAAATCCAACCAAATAGCTTTCAATAAATATTATTATTTTAACCACACTGTTAAAAACTTGCTATTTGACATTGTAAAAGTCTTATATTTTCTCTTTTCCTGCTAATCAATAGAATCTAATTGTCTACCACTAATATTTGACTTTTCAAAAGCTTTATATTTTCTCTTTGCCTGTTAATCAATGAAATCTAATTGGCCACCACATTTAACAATAGTTCTAAGTTAAGCATAAGTGGTTCTTGATCAATGTTAATTAATTGATTACAAGGAAGATGGTTCCATGTAGAACTCGATACAATATATATAAAAATTGTTGTCATTAATTTAATTACAAGGAATCTAGATATCCTTTGTAATTAATCAAGCTATTGTGATTCTTTTTTGGTTACAAGATTATGATGCTTCCTTGTATAACTAGGTACAATATCTTATAAGCAAACAACTATGTATTCTCTTATGTAAGTGTTTTTTAGGAGAAAAACCTAAACTCAAATGACTAAAAACTTGGGTCATGCTTCTAAACCCTAAGCCCTATGATCTTAGACTCAAATTATTTGTCACATATCTAAATATATTCATTGCATTTATCCATCCACATCACATTTTTAAGGCATTGAACTACATTTACCTATTTTGTTATCTATAACATTGTTCTCAAATCAAGTTCATGGTTGAACCTTTGTTTTTCTTTCAAGGTTTCTGTAGAATTCTTCTATTTGATTGGAGCAAAAAGTAAACTCTGATTTCCTTGACATTACCAAACTTTGGTATAATGGTTGTTTTTTATAGGTGATTTAACTCTTTCAAGATTTATCTTTGACTATATTCAAGAATTTGGGTACATTATACAAGCTTTAAAATTGAATCTGTTAATGCCATTTGAACTTGTACTAAGAATTAAAAACAAATCTATAACCCATAATTGGCTTGTATAGACATTTAGATCTCTATAGCCCCCCACCATGTTCTTTAGTTAACTAACCTAAAATTCAATGAAAACTCATAAAACCATCAACTCATGCCATTTGAATATATATAGCATTCAATCTTGCATCATACTTGTTTTATACAGGCATGTGACCTATTTGTTGCACAGTCCAGGCAATCGGCTTCAAGCAAATAAATAGTTCAGTGAATTGGTTTTAAGAAAAAACATTATTCTATAGACTTATTTATTGCATCTATTCATGTAATTTGACCTTCTTGGTTTGATGATCAACACTTGAACTTGCATGGAGAATTGAAAAAAAACTATCAAACCACAACAAGCTTATACAGACATCTAGATCTTTATAACCCTTAGTCATGTTCTCTATTTAAATAATTCAGTACTCAATATAAAATCACCAAACGGTTACCCTAAGCAATGTGAACAAATACAACATTCAATGCCACATCATGCTTACTTTCTACAAAATCGTCCTTTGTCTCTTACATAATTTATGCCTAGCCTTGATCCAAGTGAAGCATAAAATAACATAACTACTAATTCAGCCAACTAGGTTCAAGCAAGTAACATTATTTTATATATATCCTTGTTGGATTTTTTCATACGGTATGAGTGTCAAGTTTGATGATTTTACATTGGATATTGCATTAATTCATCTAAGAAGATGACAATGGATTATAAACAACTAGATGTCTGAAAAAGCTTCTTATGTTTTGTTGAGTTTTATGAGGCTAGAAGGAATGAAGACAAGCCATCCAATAGCTATATGCATATTTTTTTTACAATTAACTAAGTACTAAGATACTTTCAGTTTAATAAGTTATAATTTTATTCAATATTTTAACATTTTAGTTTCAAATTAGAAATTCTAATTAATGATTTACACTCATAAGAAAATTTAATGATAAGTTGATAATTTTCACTATTAACATTTACAATTTATAAATATTAGAAATCAAACCAATTAGTTTATATAAATAATAATTTAATAATTTATAAAAAAATTACATCAGACTAATGGGTTTAAAAAAATTACTTTTATAAGTTATTGGTAATTATCATTATTTTGAAAATTACAATGAGAAGCCAAATTAAAAATAATTATCTTTAGTAATTTATAATTTAGTGAACTTGAATTGGTAATTTATAATTTTATTTAGTAATTTATAAGTTATACTTTTATTCAATATTTTAGTTTCAAATTTAAAATTCTAGCTAATGATTTACATTCACAAAAAAATTTAATGATAAGTTGATGATTTTCATTATTAACATTTACAATTTATAAATATTAGTAATCAAACCAATTGGTTTATATAAATAATAATTTTAGTATTATTCCACAACTAAAAATTTAAAATTGGGTGTTCATAAATTATGATTATCTTTGACCAATTACAAATCAAACTAATGTTTTAAAATTTTAAATTAAATATTTTTATAATTTTTAATATTAAGTTTGTTAAAAAATAATAATTTATACAATTTTAACATGTGATAACTCATAAATTAAATATTAATATCATTTATTTTATAATTCATTTTTCATAATTTGTTATTGACAACCTCCTTTTTACAAATTTAGATTTTACTAGTATTTATTTATTAATTCAATATTTATTTATTAATTCAGTATTTATTATTAAAAATTAAAAAGTGAAATATCTAATATTAATTTGTAACCCAAAATTTCCCCCCCTTATATAAGCCCCACCTTCTTTTCTAACTCACCTTGATATCAATGAGCTTTAATGTTTATCTATATAAGGAATGCTTAGTCTGTTGTTTTACATCTTTCATTTTATCACCCTGATGATGGTTTATGAATTATGAACCGAAATGTCGGTCAGAAACTCAAACACAGTTTAATCCAAAAGCTCTCTACTATGATAAAAAAATTGTGTCTCTTCATTTTGATCGCAGGAAAATATAACTTTTCAAATAATTTTTTTAAAGAGTTTTTTAGGGTTACAGTAACATACGAGGGTTTTGTAAATATTTTTGTTGATAATGAATCGACAAGATCTTGATTAATCGCCAAATGGATTTTAAGCTCTCATATTTTTACAATTTCAATAAATCTTAAGATTTTGGGAATATTTTTATAAATTGGGAGTCTGAGGGCTTTGGATTGATTGCCTCACATATTTTAGGTGCCAATCTTTCTAATTTCTATAGATTTATGTGGAATGCTTTTGGATTTATTTTTTCTAGTCTAACTTTCATAATTGAAGTATTTGAATAAAATAATCTTAAAAGGTAATATAATTATGTTATTAGTCTTGAAAGGATACTCTATGAACTACTTGTGTTTAAATTAGAATTATTATTGCGTGTGGTGGCCAATCAGATTTCATTGATTAGCGAGCAAAGATAAAATATAGGATTTTACTCTATTCTGGTGTATTTTGTCTACTTAGTTTTCTAATATTACTATAATTTCATAGTTTATTATTTTTTCTCATTATATAGTATCTGCAATGCTAAAAAAGATAAATATACCAAAACATGTGTAATTTGGATTTGTTTTTTAAAGGATTTTATATTTAGCCTCAACTTTGGTCTTCCTCCAATTCAAAGTGCTCTCAAAACTATATTTCATATTGAGTCTTGAGTGTATATTTATTTGATCGTAGTAGGAACTAACTATATCCCTCTATTTATAGTAAATCCTAATTTCACTGTTATTCCTCTAATTATAGTAAGTGTTGACTATTTGATCTGATTAATTGAGCAATGAAACTACCCATGGTTGATTTTTCAAACACACACACACACACACACACACACACACACACACACACACACACACACACACACACACACACACACACACACACACACACACACACACACACACACATTCTTTAAGTAAGTTCAATTATACTACATTCTATGACAAACAATGATATCATTTATATGTAGAAATACTCAAATTCAAACAACTTGTCATAATAAATAAATTCATAATTCTCACCCAAAATATAATCTTTCATTTAAACAACTTGTTATATTTTTAATAGAATATGTTCATGTAATTATATATTCATTACCCTCGGGATTCTATGGCTTATTTTAAACATTTGGTAATACTACATATATAAGCACACCTCTATATGTTATATATAAGTACCTAAGTCTTCGTATTGATATATTTCATATATACAAGCACTTATACATCCTAATTATATTCATAACATGTACCATATACAAGTACTCAAAAAATATATAAAGATTATATATAGAAGTCATCAGTGATTTTACAATTCTAATCAATGTCTTCATATGATTTCAACTATCATGTAAACTCTACATTCATGTTAATAGACTAGGTAATATAACCAATAGACTGTCTATATACATATTTTACTCTTTTGAAGATAAATCAAGATCAAACACTCATATGGTTTATACACATATTTAATCTTCCTAAACTCAGTTCAATATATATTAAGTGTTAAACCAATTACTCGACCCAATAATTAACTACAAGATCCCAGTAAATAGTTACTAATTCAATACTAATACTTGTCAAATTCAGATTTTCTACACTAATATGTAATACACATCTATTTTTAACATAGGTTTTTGGACTAGCGATACATAAAATTTTCATATAATCTTAAAAATAATAATGAATACAAATAGAGATGCACACAATACACACTTCCTTATTTCAAAGATTTCTAGATGGATTGTGAAGATGAAAGGGAGGTTAGACTTCAAGATTATTCCTGAATGAGCCTAGCATAGGTCACTAAATTTAACATAGTAGATATCCCACAAAGAATATAAGATGATGAAGAATATATGGAGCTCATCTATGATGAATAGAAAATCCACCTTTAATCCTTGCCTCAATTTGATTGGAGCAAAAAGAAATCAATTTCTTTTGAGGATAGAACTCAAGTTGTGTTGACCAAGACTCTCTCTTGGCTTGAGAAAAAAGGAGTGGCACCAAAAAATTCAGGGTTTCTTCCATTGTTGAAAGCTAGTAGCAAAGTTCCTATTCAGCATCATCTATCAATAGAGAGAAAAACACTTGTAGTTTCCTCTTCCAGTGTAGATGCAAGTAAAAATTTAGCTAAAGAAGACAAAAATGACACAACCATAAGGGTTAGCTAGACCATTATGAGACCCAAAATCATGTTCAAAATGCCATGTGATGGAAGTAAGGGTGCTTTTGGGATTCATAGTGCTTTTGGTCATCCATCTCCACATGTTGCCCATTCCCAAACCTTTGTAAAAAATAGTGCTTAGCAATTCATGGCTACATATTTATCCATAGTTACCCCTATACCTTCTTCTCTTATACTTCCTCAATCTCCACTTAAACAAACAAGCTCACCTTTATCTTCTAACCTCGAAGCTAAAATAGTATCATCAAAACAAGGTAAAGATGAGGATATACTCTATTCAACCCAAGTTATTGTAACTTATTCTTATGTTTCTACCTCCCAAATCTAAATTGAGCAAAAATTTCATCAACAAAACTCATGCACAAAAATGCCTAATTGGTTAAATGAATTAGTTAAGAAAAGAATAAGATTATGCAACCACATGAGATAGAATTTATTGCAATTATTCTCCCAAACCTCATTCATGAAATAAACTCAAAATAGTCTCCTGGATAGTAACAAATGATGAAGGAGAAATATATTTTAAATTTTTAGTTACTTCATTTGACAAATCCAAAGAGGAATCCACTAATTAGGATTAAAAACTTTCAAAAGTGCTATATTGTGAAATCCACTTAGGAGGAAGTGAAATAAAATATACAATTGAAAATTGGCATGCTCTTCAATATTTTTTATCAAGACGAAATAAATAAAGAATAATTCAAGGATAAAGTTGATCAACTCATGACCATTATACCAAAAATGGTCAAACTAAATCAAGCTTTCCACGTGTCAAAGTTGGTACTGCAAATAAATAACATATACACATTGACATGGCTAATGAAATAAGCCACGTGGGAAGAGGTACCAAAGATTGGTTTGAGAAGATAGTTCCACAAAAGACCTAGTCAATTGATCTTGTTGTGATTATGTGTACAAAGACCTAATCTAAAATTTAAGAAACAGGGGGAGCTAAAAATAAATATGAGTTAGAGGTGAATAAACTAAATAAATTCTTTCCAAAATTTGAGGCATTATCACAACTGAGTGCTAACACCCTAGTTTTAGAAGGATTTTTTTAGGATAAGGATTATGGTGATTGGACATAATTCATAGGTACCATCAAATTTTGAATCTGTATTTTGGAATAATGTCTTAAAAAATTCAATGAATCATAAATAATAGGATTCGATGCATGAAATGACATACATTTAAGTAATAGAAAAACTTCTATGTGCATTATTTGACAATAATGGGTCCATACATCCAAATCAAGCGATGAAAAAAAAATTGAGTAGTTGATCAAAGGGGAGACAATCTTAGGATCTATCTTTAATTTTGACTTAATCCAAAGATTTATATAGTATCAAAATGTTTTTGACAAATTTGAAAAGGCCCTAAATAAACTCCAACATATTTCAACTCAAATGTTGGATTTGCGTATTGAAAATGAGATCAGTTATTTATATTCAGAAGAACCAAAAAAAAAAAGATTTAAAGAAGTTTTGAAAAAAAATAATGATTATTGAAAGAGGTTGGAACAATCCAAACAAAAGGTGATCAAAGTTGTTGAAAAGAAAACTAATCAACAAATTAAGAGTGAAAAAAATACATAATTCATTATTTTTTAAAAATATAATAAAATCACTTTTTAAAATTTTATTTTATTTATTTATTTATTTTTTTACAAAATTGATTTTTAAATTTTTTGTCATACCTATTTTATAAAAAGTGCACATTCATTCAAAAGTTCCTAATTTGATAGAATCAACTTTGTAAAGTTCCAAACAGCAGAAAAGGTGATTTCTTTTTGTAACCACCACCTTTGGAGCGTTAAATATGACTTTTTGGAGCCACTGTAAAGGAATTTTTTAACATATAAATAATTTTTGCCATAGGAAAAATAAAAGGAAAAAAGCTTTGCATATTCCCTAAGAATTAATAAAAAACCATTTTCACGGGACTTTATGCCTTGTATGTCTTGATGAATGAATGTATTCTTATGACTACTAATTCAATTAAATTTTAGTTTTTTTAAAATGTTAAAGGTTAAATTGTCATTGTCCGAATTTTTTTTTAAATGTAGTAATAAAATTGAAATATGTATTTGATCAGGTATATATGTTTTCCCTTTTTTTTTTTTCAGTTAGGTTTTTTTTTTTTTTTTTTTGAAAAAAGTAAAATATTTACAATTTTATATATAAAATATTATAGTATCAATAATATAAATTTCAAGGGAGATTAAAAACATATGTAATTTTTTTATATCAAAAAATGAGACACTATTTTATTTTAACTTTAAAATATTATATGAAATCAAATATTTTTATTAGGTGATTTGTGAAAACCTTTCATTAACAATTTCAAAAAAAAAAAATTTATTTTAAATAAATTTAAAAGTCATTTTTAAAATTAAAACAATATTAAAAAATAAATTAAAAAAAAAAATTAAAATCACTAACACCAGCATATAACAATCTATTAAAATATTAATGTATTTTTCAAATTTCTAAAGTTTTTTAAATGCAACAATTTGTTATTTAGAGTATTCACTATATAAAATATCGTCTATTTTAAATCCAAAAAAATTGCAGTGTTTTTAAGAATAAATTTGAAGTTCATTTTTAGATTTGAAACAATATTAAAAAATGAATTACTTAAATTTTTTAAGATCACTAGCACCACCACATAATAATCCATTAGAATATTAATATATTTTTAAATTTTACAAGACATTTGAATGCATCAATTTAAAGGATTTGCTTTGTAAAACATTCTCTACAATATTACCACATAATACTCTATTACAATATTAATATATTTTTCAAACTTATCAATCATTTATATGCTTCAATTTGCTAATTTAGGGTATTCACTCTACGAAACATTGTCTACAATATCTCTATTAAATTTTGAATATTAAGAGATATTAGGGGCAGCCTAGAATGCATTTATAAATTCATTTAAAGTGATATATATCTTTTTAATAAAAATTTCATTTCTTAAAAAAGTTTAAAGTAGGGTTTTAAGTAGGATTTGGAGAAGGTTTTTAATTTATAAATATTTGGATTTGAGTTTTGAGTAGTTTAGGAGAAGCATGGGTCTTACAATAATATTGGTGAGAGTGGTTCAAGAGAAATATGAGTTTTACAAGAATATTTGTGACAATAATTTAGTAGAAACATGGGTTAACTACATTTAATATTGAATCAATTTTTGTGATTCATTTTTTATAAGTATTTGAACAATAACAATATGACACAATGGATTCATGTGAGAATTTTTTTTGTGAGATAGTATTTATGATAAATAAATCATGAAAAATCAGCTTGAATTATAATTTATGAACCCTTTAAACAATAACAATCATTTCAACAACAATTATATGTTTATAAATTGATAAATAATTAATTATATATTTATAAAATAATGAATAATTAATTTTATATTTAATTTACTTAATATTTAAATGATATAAATTAATTATTAAATAATAGAAACAAAATGTATAATGTAATATATGTGTAATAAGTTATCATTCATTGAACAAATATTGTTACGTAAGATTCATATTTTAGATTAACTATAGAAATAACAAACACAAAAATAAAAGGTTAAAAAGTTTTAAAATGATAATTTATAAGACATAATAAATGTTAAAAGTTTTTCAAAAAAATGGCAGCCCTTCGTGCCTGCGAACATCACCTATATACACTGAATACCAACAAAGAAATTGACAATCACAAAAGACAAATTTTTGTGAGCTAATACTCCTGACAGATGAGTCAGGAAAAATGATTCAATATTAAATGATAATATACATTTGTGTTGTGGAAACATTAAACGCATGACAAAGACGCAAGTGTAAATGTATAGGGCATGTTGCACCATTCTTTATAGAATGAATGAGGTATGAAAAAAATTGAGGTTCCTCCCTTTAGCGTTGTCCCCTAAATATTTTCAATAAGTCCAAAATGCCTGTTTAGAAGATCAGTTCGCAGCTTTAATCTATAACATCCTGGGCAGTCTTATATAATTGCATTGTTAGAGACATTATTATCCTGACCTGTCTCAAAAGATTGCGTTGTTAGAGAGATTTTAATGAAAAATGAAAGCCACAATCTTCAAATACAAGGTCACTGGAATCAGGTCTCAGCCACACATATAAGAGAACGGATGTAAAATAAACACCACAAGGAAAAGACGGGATGAATCGAATAGAGTCAGCGTGAGGACGAATAGTATACCAGAATGGGTAGCATTTGCGAGCCTTTCTTCGCATGTCCGTGCCATGCTCTATTGTTGGCTCTAGGTGCAAAGCATGATAATTAAAAAAAGCTTCACAGATTAAAACTCCACAGTGAGAGGCATCATATAATTTGTCTTCGATGCTCGATTTAACTAACTTCAGAACCATCTGAGGCTTATGGATTTGGCAGACATGAGGCTTTAGATCCACCTGATTACATACATGAACTTGGCATTATTATCCTGACCAGTCTCATAAGATTGCATTGTTAGAGAGATTTTAATGAAAAATGAGAGCCACAATCTTCAAAAACAAGGCCACTGGAATGAAGAAGATATGCACAGATGTTCGTCGGCTGTTTATGGCATATTGGCAATCAATTTCAGGTGTCTTTCCATAAGAGCGACATACAAGACAAGAATGAAGGGAAATTCGTTCAACGAGTAAGAACATCAAAATAATATATATTTCAAGTTTTTTTATTAATTAGACTAAAAATATGTTAATTGAAAATTGATTCTTACTGAGTATTAATAACTGCTCCTTTGAATTTTGATATCTTAAATAAAAGAGAAAATAAAACATGAATTTGTGGCTCATGAAAATGCATTTATTTAAATGAAAAGCAAATTCCACTCAATCAAAGTGAGGGGTTTATTGTTATCATCCTAAATAAGTGATACAATGTATTTGTAGAACAATACTAACAAATTACTTGGTATCATATTCGACTTTTATGGTAGTAAACTGAATGGGAGTCGTCTTGCGTAGAAATTCAAGAGCTTGTGGGACAAGTGTAACAAGCACATTTTCATCTTCACTTGCACCCACATCTTCTAAAGTCTCTGAAATTCCTATCTTGTAAGAACCTTTATTAGTCATTACCATTCCATGGCTCAAGCTCACAAAGGACCCTGCATAATGAGGGGAAGCATAGGAAGTGTTGGAGTCAGCCTCAGGAAAATTTATAAATATACTAAACTTTTCATTTCGAGCCATATCCACCACTATGCCCTCTATGACAAGAATCTCAATCTGTTCGGTCATCATTTTTTTAAGTTTTGGGATCGATCGTCTAACTAGAAAAGTTTGTGAGATTGTAAGGCTCTTGAGCTGGGAGTCAGCCTCTTTATAATCGATGGTTGGAGGTTTAGGCCGAAGCTTTCCAGCCTTCTTGATTGAGCGCCCATTTTTTAGCCAAGGAAGTGGTAGTTCCTGGTATTTATACCTGAGCTTGTTTGTATCATAGCAATCACCTGCTCTAACCTGCACCAGCTGACGATTCTCATCATAAAAGACAAACTTAGAATTGAGAAGGTCTTTGTCTTCATAATTTTGTCGATGCAAAGTGTCATTCCAAATAGTCCACATGCGATCAATATTAGAATGGTGTGAATAGAAAATGGGATCTCTACCTGCTGAGTAGAGGGAGCCCATGTCTTCACGATAAAAGTTTTTTTCAGAGCCAGTCCAATTATGCACTAAATTGTGAGGTGAAGACTCCAACGTCCCTTGTCTCAACCTGTTCGGTGTTTGTCCGCTTCCATACCTACAAACAAACATTTTTTATAAATGTGAACCTATTTATTAAAAAGTATATATTTTCATGATAATTAAAAAATTAAAAAATGTATAAATCTAGTACCTGTAAGCGCCTCCATGGAATATATCGTAATTTGGGGCAGCAGACACCATTTGGGTATAGATGGCAGCGTAGTTCGAATCCGCGGAGCCGTTGTCGCAGCTTTTTGGCTCCTGAAAATTGAGGATCTTGGGAGGCCGGTGGCATTCATCTCTATTCTCATTGTATAGAGGACTGCTGGTATTGTTATACATGCCAGGAATTTGCATGCCCTCCTCGGCGTCCCAATTCCAGAAGGGCAGCGCAAACGAATCGTCCCCAATCTGAGAGGCTAAAATCCGCTCGTAGAAATAGAGATACCAGCGATGAAACGGCTGAAAGAACCATGACCAGTGGATCTGGTAGTCCATGGAGGGGGATCCCACCAAATATGCGCCGTTGCAGTATGCGCAATGAACTTTCGCTTGCTGTGCAAAACTGATCGGATCGTCATCGGAAAGGCTCTTGATTTTCGACATTGCCGACTCATATTTTGCAATGTAGTCGGCGTCGACTAGGTGCGCAGCTTGACGGGTCCGCATTGGGAGTCTTGTCGGAAATTCAAAGTCAACAGGCAAATTTCCAGAAATCTTCGGAGGACAGCAACCGTCCACTTTTACACCATTGGGAAGAGTGGTGGGATAAACGCAGGTACTCAAATCAGGCGCCGGGAAGGGGTCTGCCTTGGCTTTCCGGCCGGCAATTAAAGCCGACATGCCCAATGTAGATGATGATAAGAGCAGCCGCCGGCGATCGATGTCGATGCCGCTGCCCTCTGTCTTTTCAGACTCAATTCGTAAAGATGCAAAACGCTTTCTCTCAGACTGATTTTTTCTTACTTTCCCTGCACATAAAGTGAGCTGCTTAGAACTCAGAATATGGCAGGGATTTGCATTTGGTGCGGGCAAGAATGTGCGCGGAGAGAGAATTGCAGAATCCATCGAAGTCGATAGAGTTGCTGGATATTCTTCCTTGCGAAGATGTGAGAAATGTATCGACAATATATAGCCGATACGTAGGAATTGTTATAATCCAGAAAGTTGAAAATTAATCTTTACCCTAAGTAAATGATAATTGATGTCACATATAGGCGAAGTTTAACAAATACGCACAAACGTTGGTTGATTGTAAATTAAATAATTTTTAAATATGTATGTAGTCGAAATGGTTAGGTGGTTGATGTTAGAAACGGGTAGATTGCAGGTTCATATCCTGTCGATAAAACAATTTGTCGTTCATGATCAATATTTGTGCATGTTGGTTATGTTCAAGGTTAGTTATATATATAGAGTTTGATATCAATTTTTTAAATAAAATAAAAATTTAAAATTATATGATTAAATAGTTGGTGTTATATAATTTGATGTTATATGGTTATGGTTATTATGTTGATAAGTATTTCACAATAGTATTTGAGTGGTGGTGGGTTATAATATAGTCTGTATGTTCACTTTTAACTTCAATATGAAATTTAATGTTTATTTAATTATAATTTATAAAAAAAATTATTAAAAAAAACTCAACCAACATTATTATAACATATCAACTTTTATTAAAAATATAATTTTATGAACGAATATTATTACAAATTAAAACTAGATCAATATTATTATACCATATTAAATTTTAAAAAAAATATAGTTTTATAAACAAACTTTGTTAAAATTAAGAACTTAAAATGTATATTTTTTAATTTCAGTTCAACCTTGACCATTAGATATTAATTTTCTTTTCTTTGACATGTTAAAGTTGTAAACTTATAAGATTATATCTTTATAATTATTCAATAACATATATATAAAAGGTAATTTTATGTAAAAAATACCAAGGAATATCATTCTTAAGATGTTTATATGATTTTAGATTTGTGAATACCTCAAAAATAATATTTATCAAATTTTTTTACATAGATTTATTTAAGATATATTAAATTATATATTTTTAAAAAGATGTTTTACAATAAAAATAGGAGTACCCTAAGATTGTAGGGTTAATAGTATTGGGCCATAAAATCCATTGGTGTTTTTAATTTTTTGAGAATCTTAGTTCTAAAGGCTTTTGTTGGTTTTATTTTTAGTTTTTTGGTGGGTTTGTGTTTGTTGAGTCATGTTCTAATCATTTTTTGGTTATTACTAGATTTTTATAATTATTTATTTTGTATTGATTTTCTCCAATTATATATATGACACAATTGATATTTTTGGAGGATAACTTTGATAGTCCCCTCCCCTGTCTCTTCTAACCACCATGGTCGATGTTGTTACCTAATAGCCGTGGTTTTTATTTTAGTTTTTATTTTTATCATTTTTATTGAACCACAATTTTATTATGGATTTAATTACTTTACAGCCTCAATTTTTCATTGTGATATAATTTTCTCTCTCTTGTGATATAATTTTCTCTCTCAATATTACTTTTAGCTTGACGTGATTCACATTCCAGGGTGTGACTTTTTCCATCCATTTATTTTACAATTAATAAAAATGTGTTTTTCAATTAAAAAAAAAGGTTATATATTAATTTAATTTTTATATATTAACCTTTATTAAAATTTTAGTGTTTCAATAATTTTAAAGTTTTTTATAAATTGAACTAAAAACACACTCTTTTTTTTTCTTCTTTTGTGGTGGAGGCGAGGGGTGGCTATTTCATATGTTTTCTTGTACTTATAAATATATTGTTAATATATAAATGTAATTGATTATATATAATTGATTAAAAATATGTAAATTTAAAGATGAAGATCAAGGTAACGACTTTTTTCCCAATTAATAATTGAGTTGTGAATTATTTAAAAAAAAACTTTTAAATTCTTCTTTTAAAATAAGATAATAATGCTAATTTTTTATCTATGGAATTAGTAAAGTCCAATGTAAAGTAAGAAATAAGGAAAGTAAGTATAACTCTAATAAATCTAAAAATTACAAAATTAAATATATATATTTAAAAAAATATGTGAAAACAAATCATATTATTTAATGTAACTAATTTATTCATATCTACAAGCATATAACAAAGTCATTTACTTAATTTTGAAGAAAAAATAAAATAGAAAATACAATCCTCTAAAATGCACAATATTATATAAATAAAATCTTTACTCATATGAAACATTTCTTATTTTTTTTAAAAAAACAAGCATCATTAAACCTCATAAACCATATAATTTTGGGAAGAATTATATAAAAAAATAAAAGAATTGTTACATAATTTTAACTGATTGACCCAACATTTAGTTAGTATGTAATAAAAAAAACCTCTGTAACCACATTTCAATACATAAAAGATAAGTACACACAAAATATTTAAAATGATAATTTTTTTTTTTTCAAAATAGATTTTCGTGAAATATATGTACATTTAAAATGAATAAATCAAATATATATATTTAAATTTTAATCACGATTACACGGATCCCTCTTCACATTTACACACACTAAAATGAACGGGTGTTATAAATCCAAAAAGAAAAAGCTGTAAAATATTGTGATATAATCGTAAATCTTCAAAGATACTTTAAAGCATAAACACAAATATATTTTGATGTTAAGAATCTTTATCATTTAAAAAAAAAAATCTTAAAAAATAAATAGTATAGGTATATATTTGAAGTCTAAATGCAGTTAGAATCCCTACTCACATGGATCCCTCTTCATGTTTACATATAAACTAAAATGCCGTCAGTCTCAGTGGCAAGAAACGCGACGGCAGCAGGCCGTAGTGCGTAATAACGGCAGGAAAAGGCAACGGCACGGAAACGGCCGTTTCTGCAGATTTTATAATCTTTTTTAAGTTTTCCTCTTATTTTTTTTTTTTTTTTAAAGAATTGTGGATATATTTAAGAAGACCCTTGCAGATGTTAAACAAAATACGTTTTTGGGTGTGTTCGAGGATACAGAGAAGTCCATTCGTACACGCTACGCATCATGACGTATTGCTGCTGAGGCCAAGCGTAAAGTCTCATCCTTTCTAACCTTTGTCTAACGATTTTTATACTTGCACATCAAATAATAATATCATGTTAAAAAAAATACGACAAACTTTATTTAAATTAAAATCTCATATACGCGAGAGGGGGGGTTCTGAACTCGCTTCCCTATGCAATTGACTGAATGAAATGCGCTTCAATACACGCTGAACTGTTACCATGTAAGCAGCATAAGATCGAGCTGAATGCATTTTTATATTGAGAAAGTTGTATGATTTTGTAAGAAGTTACAAATATTTACATGGAAGAGGACGTGACTGTCGTTGTCGTGGATATGAAATCGTTTAATTAATGAAAGTCAATCATTATAATAAAGGAACGTCTCAAGTGTACACCAGGGTTTGCCGCTGCGTCTGGCGTTGTTGACGGAAGAGCCTTGGGATTCGCCGGCTGTGTTTGGCGTTTTTGGGATTCGCTGGCTGTGTAAAGGATATGGATGCGGGTACGTAGTCTTTTTTTTTGTTTTTGGATTTCCCCTTGGCCCCTTGGGAGTTCGGAAGGGTCTTGGGTCGGCGGGCAGAAGAATAAATTAGTGTCTCAGTATTGGGAATATAAATGGAATGGTTGATGGGCGAATAAATTATTTGGATAAGTATTTGGTGCATAAATAATTGGTGTACTTTAGTCTAGTATCAAGGTGCTTGATTTTATCGTTCTTCATCAAAGGATATAAAAGGTGGCTTATTATTTTCATTAAAAAAAATGCGAGAGAAAGTAAGGGACAGTGGACAACTATTTATTTAGATGTCTATGTGCATACAGAGTTGACTTAATCTCCAGCCTCATTTCATGTGCATCTTTTGTCAACCCTTCAATGAAACCTTTTTCCTTAATATTAGTCTTATATTATTCTATCATGACTTTGAAATTTTGGCGATGCTTCCAATATACCTTCCGCATGTCTTTTTCTTTCATTGTTTTTTCAAAACTATCTAAACAACACTTTAACGTTAGTGTATTTTTAAGAATGCAGTGAGAAGTTTTAAAGTTGGATTCATATTGTAAGTTGCAATTTTGAGTCTATTTTTATTGTTTCATTGTTTTAGATGTAGATGGTTGGTATAGTTATGTTGGGGTTTAAAGAAGTGTCTAATAAATGTACGGTAATTTTGTGTATGGCTTTTGGATACATTAGTAGTGAGAGTTATGTCTATGAAGATAATGTTTGGTAGTATTTTGTACATTTCTTTTATTACATAGTGGAAGAAAAGTGCAATTTCCTCACCCACTAGAGTTTTTCTCACATCGGGCTTTTCCAAGATAACTCTAGTGTTTATTTTGTGCTTTAATTATTCTCTCATTCATTATGTTCATATGTAATATATTGTATATTTCATTTTCAACACTTGTCTATTTACGTTTTAGCTTTGTAAATAGCTTTAAACATTCATCTTACAATCATTGTTGAGTCAAGAGTCATAGGATTCGTATTGATGAAACTCAGTGTCAAATATCTACCAAGTTTATGTATCAAATTGGTATCAGATCTAGTTTAGTGTCAATCCTTTGTGTGGTTTTGTGTGTTTGTGATTATATTGTAATTTTATGCATGTCACTAGAGCAAGTAGTGCTAGTGGTCAAGGTATCCTACTTCCCTTTGAAGTAGATATTTTCACAAGGAAGTGGAAACAAGATATCAGAAGTATAGTCCATGTTAATGAAGAAGATGTTTGAATAATTGAAGAATGATTTCATAAGCTTGAATAAGGAGTAGCTAACATTTCCCTTTTTATGAGCAAGTTTGACCAATTGGAGTTCATCATAAAGATTTTCATGGATAAGCTCCATGTTTCTATGGAGGTGCTAAAAGAAAGCAAGGATGATGCTCCCAAGACTCATGAGAAGAAGGAAAAACAACCCCATGCCAACAAAACTCCACCTCCATTCAAGGTAGGGAGAAAGATGAATGATGGGGTGTGAATTTGGAGATGCTAGACCATTGGCTAACCCAACTTGAGGTATATTTCAGTTTACATCAAATTAATCAAAGCCAACAAATTTATTTTTCAATATTAAAACTAACCAATCATGTTTTAACTTGGTTTGAGAGTTATGTTCATAATTTGGTTGTTAAAAAGCTTTCTCATATTACTAAGTGGGATGATTTTAATATGCCCAATTGTATATAATTCATATTTATAAAGCATTATTAGAAGACATTTCATATTCAAAAAATTAGATCAAACATGTCACATTGGTAGAGTTAGTTTGGGGGTGATCTAGAAATCTTCATAAAGATGAAATCAATTTTTTTTTAGCTCTTTAAATGAAGGGATTTATCATAGAAAGTGGAACTATTGATATTTTCATGGTGGTGGTTACAAAACTAGCCTAATGGTTGTGTAACCATTAGTGTTTGAGGGTGGCAGTTGCATAACCACCCTCGTGGTTTTGAAACTGTCGATTTACATACACTAGCAGTTTTGTCACAAGAGAAAACACATGAATGGGATTGGTTATAAATGTTTTCAATATTGAATGATGATTTATTTGAGCTTCTTGGAATACTCCAAAATTAAGATAACATAAATACAAGTCTTTTAAAAGGTACAAGACATCATAAAATGTAGTGATGAGTCTTGAAATTGGATTCACATTACAAGTTACAAGTTTAGGTCTTTTTTTTATTTGTTTCATTATTTCCTAGTTGTAGATGGTTCATTCAACTATGTTGGGGTTTTGAGAAGTGTCTGATAAGCACATAGAAATTTTGTTAACAACTTTTGGATAGATTAGTAGTGAGAATTCTATCCATAAAGGCCATTTTTGGAAGTACCTTATACATTTATTGCATTACATAGTTGAAAGGGAGTACAATTGCCTAACCTACTAGAGTTTTTCCCACTTTAGTTTTTATAGGATAACTCATAGTTCATTTTGGGATTTACTTATTCTCATGCTTTCATGATCATGTGCAATATTTTGTACATTTCATACCTAACACTTATCTATCTTTATT
Organism: Torreya grandis; assembly: GCA_037957365.1. Taxonomy (NCBI): domain Eukaryota; kingdom Viridiplantae; phylum Streptophyta; class Pinopsida; order Cupressales; family Taxaceae; genus Torreya; species Torreya grandis. Next base: position 1,006,825 of record JARHVA010005297.1, read on the forward strand.
TTAACTTTGCAAATAACCTAGAATAATTATATTAAAATTATTATTGAGTTAAGTCATAGGATCTGTGCTAGTGATACTCAATATAGAATATCCAACTAGTTTAGGAATCAAATTTTTTGTCATTATTTATTTGAAACTCACTTATTCATCAAACATCTTTGTTTTCTTTGTATTATCTTTCTCTAAATATATGTGCTTTAACAAATCCTTCTCTATTGCCTAATCACTTTTCAATTGAGTGTCTAACAATTATGGTTCATATTTTTGTGAGCTAGTACTTATGACAAAGGAATTTTTAGATCCATTGTAAAGGATTTTTTTAACATATAAAGGAATTTTTGATAGAGGAGAAATAAAAGAAAAAAGCTTTGCATATTCCCTAAGAATTAATACATAAACATTTTCACATGATTTTATGCCTTTTATGTCTTGATGAATGAATGTATTCTTATGTCTACTAATTCATTCAATTAAATTATGGTTTTTTTTAATGAAAAAAAAATGTTAGAGGTTAAATTGTCATTATTCTAAATTTCTTCAAAATATGGTAATTTAATTTAAATATGTATTTCATCAAGTACACATGTTTCCTTTTCTTATTTTATTTTTTCTATTTGACTCCTTTATTTTCAAATCCATCTTTTCTCTCAGTAATTTCCTTTCTATTCATATGCGAAAACCCCCCAAATAGTAATTTTTGATGTAAATACTATATATTTCATTCTTATATTTTCTCTTATTTTCAATAAAAGTCACCTCACCTTTAATAGAGGAGGGATTTTGTCCCATATACTTCTAATTGAATTTTTTCATTTTTATCTTATGTAAAATATTCTTCCAATAGGGTTTAGGGTTTTGGGGTAAAAAAATTGTACCAAAAAATTATATCCTTCTTATCATTTCACCAAGATGAATCTAATGACTATTATTTTGTACAAAGGTGTGAAAAATAGAGGAGATAAAATTGGAAGGAGTTCTCTCGCACTATAATTTGACATACACTTTCCAAAAACCTCTAAAAACTACCTGATTTGAAATTAGTCAACATGATATCCCAACCAAAATAAAATTGTGTATAATTTGTAAATGAAGGAAGTAAATAGATACTTCAAAGTATTTTGTAAATTTTCAAAACATAATATGGTGTTCTAATGAATGGGTTTGAATATTTAATTTTTTTTCAAAATTAATTAATAATTTTTTTTTTCAAATAAAAGTAAAATATTTATCTTTGTATATATAAGTTAAAAAATATATATATTTTATTAGCATCAACAACTTAAATTTAAATTATGTTGAGGGGAGATTGGAAACATATATGACCTTTTTATACCAAAAATGACATATAATATTATACTTTGACCTTAAAATATTATATAAAACTAAAAGTTCTTATTAATTAATTTATGAAAAACTTTCATCAACAATCCCTAAAAAAACTCAATTTTTTAAAAATAAATTTAAAAATTATTTTTAAAATTAAAATAATATTAAAAAATGAATTCCTTAAAAAAAGTTAAATATCAGTAACACTACCATATAACATTCCATTAGAATATTAATGTATATTTCAAATTTTCAAGGCATCTTAAATGCAATAATTTGCTATTTAAAGTATTCACTGTATAAAACATTGTCTACAATATTAGCTTTAAATTTTGAATCCCAAAAAATTGTAGTGTTTTTAAAGATTAAATTTAAATGTCATTTTAAGAATTCAAACAATATTGAAAAATGAATTCTTTAAATTTTTTAAAATCACTAACACTATCATATAATAATCCATTTAAATATTAATATATTATTTAATTTTATAAAAGATTTAAATGCTTCAATTAACTAATCTAGGTATTCAGTCTATAAAACATTCTCTACAATATTACTATATAATACTCCATTTCTATATTTTTTAAAATTGCAGATCATTTAAATACTTCACATTGTTAATTTAGGGTATTCCCTGTATAAAATATTGTCTACAACATTCCCATTAAATTTTGAATATTAAAATATATTAGGAGTAGCTTATATTGCATTTATAAATTCATTTTAACTGATAATATTTTTAAAAAAGTTCAAGTGACAATATATTTTTTTTTAAGAATTTCATTTTTTAAATAAGTTTTAAGTAGGATTTGGAGAAGGTTTTTCATAAAGATTTAGATTTGGGTTTTGAGTAGTTTAGGAGAAGCATGAGTTTTATAAGAATATTGGTGACAATAATTCAAGAGAAGTGTGAGTTTTACAAGAATATTAGTGACAATAATTCAATATAAGTATGGGTCAATTACATGTTAATATTGAATCAATTTTTGTGATTCATTTGTTATGAGTACTTGAATAATAATAAACTGATACAATCAATTCATGTAATTTTTTTTTTGGTGAGTTAGTACTTATGACAAATGGTTTACGAGAACTATGCTTGAATTCTAATTTATGAACCCTCTAAACAATGACAATCATTGCAAAAACATTTTTGTGCTTGTAGACTGATGGATAATTGATTGTGTATTTAATTTGTTTGGTGTTTAAATGATATATATTAATTATTGAGTGACGATCAAAATATATGATGTAATATATATGCAAAGTTATCACTTGTTGAACAAATGTTACTTCATAAAATTTATATTTTGATCAATTATAAAAACACCAAACACACCAAAATGAAAGGATTAAAAGAGTTGCAAAATAATAATTTATAAAATGCAATAAATATTAAATGATTTTGAAAAAAGATTGCAGTACTTCACACCTATGAACATCACTTATATACAATAAATGCCAAAGAAGAAATTGACAATCACAAAAGACAAATTTTTGTGAGCTAAAACTCATGACAAAGGAGTCACGAAAATTGATTCAATATTTAACAAGGAGTTGACTGCTAAAAATGATATTATATAATTGTGTGTTGTGGAAACATTAAACGCATGACAAAAACGCAAATTGATTCAATATTTAACACGGAGTTGACTGCTAAAAATGATATTATATAATTGTGTGTTGTGTAAATGTATAGGGCATATTGCAACATTCTTTATATAATGAATGAGGTATCAAAAAAAAAAATCGAAAGAGCTGACTCCTCTAGACAGTTCCTACCTTTAGCGTTGTCCCCTAAATATTTTCAATAAGTCCAAAATGCCTGTTTAGAAGATCAGTTCGCAGCTTTAATCTATAACATCCTGGGCAGTCTTATATAATTGCATTGTTAGAGACATTATTATCCTGACCTGTCTCAAAAGATTGCATTGATAGAGACATTATTATCCTGACCTGTCTCAAAAGATTGCATTGTTAGAGAGATTTTAATGAAAAATGAAAGCCACAATCTTCAAATACAAGGTCACTGGAATCAGGTCTCAGCCACACATATAAGAGAATGGATGTAAAATAAACACCATAAGGAAAAGACGAGATGAATCGAATAGAGTCAGCGTGAGGACGAATAGTATACCAGAATGGGTCGCATTTGCGAGCCTTTCTTCGCATGTCCGTGCCATGCTCTATTGTTGGCTCTAGGTGCAAAGCATGATAATAAAAAAAAGCTTCACAGATTAAAAGTCCACAGTGAGAGGCATCATATAATTTGTCTTCGATGTTCGATTTAACTAACATCAGAACCATCTGAGGCTTATGGATTTGGCAGACATGAGGCTTTAGATCCACCTGATTACATACATGAACTTGGAATAATAAATCAGTTGAAATCAATCATTCTCTGTTGCAAATCTGAACAAACACATCACAGGAAAAGAATAAAAGCATTACCAATAAGTTGAAGGCATCGGCTATGAACAAGCACTGGGAAAGTGTTCAAGCCCGTAGGGGTGAAAAGAAGATATGCACAGATGTTCTCCATCTCTTTATGGCATATAGGCAATCAATTTCAGGTGTGTTAAGTCCATAAGAGCGACGTACAAATCAAGAATAGAGGGAAATTCGTTCAATCATTGTATCAAGATTTTTCAGTAGTTAAAGGGAAAATATGTTAATTGAGACGTGATTTCTATCATGATAGGTACTAATAACTACTTTCTTGAATTTTGATATCTGAAAATAAAACATAAATTTGTGATCATGTGAATAGATTTATTGAAATGAAAAGCAAATACCACTTTGATTCATGTGAATAGATTTATTGAAATGAAAAGCAAATGCCACTCAACTAAAGTGAGGGGTTTATTGCTATCATCTTAATAAAGTGATAAAGTGTGTTGTTTGTAAAATAGTATTAACAAATTATTTGGTATCATACTCAATTTTTATGGTAGTAAATTGAATGGGAGTCATTTTTTGTAGAAATTCGAGGACCTACGCGACAAGTGTGATAAGCACATTTTTATCTTCACTTGCACTCACATTTTTTAGTGTCTCCGATGGTTATATTGTATATACATCATTACAATAAGCCAGTTACATATTGAAATGGTTACAAAATAGTTCATCTTTTGTCTGGATGATGGTTCACTTTCTTTCAAATGTGATAGTTAAACTTCTATTGTCGCGATATGTTGACATGGCACAACCATGACTAGTGTCACTTGACATACCATGTGGCAACAAGATGCTTACATGTGAATGTTGAATTCTGATGGTTCTACAAAATTGTAAAGTATTGTGAAGTGTTACAAAATGTTGTGTTGTGTTGTGCAAGCGAGAGTTACATATTATATAGAGTTTAGACAATTTTATATGAGAGTCCCAAAATATTTCAAAAATGTGTAAAAGATATATATTAAAACTTATACAATTACACAAATGAATTCATTTTTTCCCTTCATTTATTAACTAATAATTTTATCTACATAATAATTCTCTCACTTAATATTGCTATTATATAATATAAATTATTAATTATACCATTAAATTTATATATTGAAAAAAAAATAAAGAATCTTTATGTACTTCATCGCCCCCTTTTACTTTGTGATATATCCACCAATTTACAAATTAAAAAAAAATAAAATAAATATGAGGCGTTCAAATGGTGGACCGTTCTTGATCCAATGGCTGGGACAAATCCCAGGCAAGTGCAACACAAGTCCTTTCTTTTTCAAAGTGCAATACAAAGTTTGTTGGATGGTCACAATCAACTTTTCTTGAATTTTGCAAAGTCCTGAGCAGTAAATGTTTTGTATTGATTTTCTTCAATTATAATTATGACACAATTGATCTTTTCGGGAGATAACTTTGATAGTCCCATCCCTTATCTCTTTTAACCACTATGTTCGATGTTGTTACCTAATAGTCTTGGTTTTTATGTTAGTTTTTATTTTTATCATTTTTTTTTATTGAATTATAATTTTAGTTATGGCTTTAATTATTTTACAGTTTTAATTTTTCATTGTGATATAATTTTCTCTCTCGATACTACTTTTAGCTCAATGTGATTCACATTTCAAGGTGTGACTTTTTCCATCCATTTGTTTTAAAATTAATAAAAATGTGTTTTTCAATCCAAAAAAAGAAAAAAGTTATATATTAATTTAAGTTTTATATATTAACCTTTATTAAAAGTTTAGTGGTTCAATAATTCTAATTTTTTTCAATAAATTGAACTAAAAACACTATCTTTTTTTTTTCTTCTTTTGTAGTGGAGGTGAGGGGTGGCTATTTCATATGTTTTCTTGTACTTATAAATATATTGTTAATATATAAATGTAATTGATTATATATAATTGATTAAAAATATGTAAATTTAAAGATGAAGATCAAATTAACTACTTTTTTCCCAATTAATAATTGAGTTGTGAATTATTTAAAAAAAAAAATTTAATTTCTTCATTTAAAATAAGATAATGATATTAATTTTTTGTTTAAGTAAGAAATAAGGAAAGTAAGTATAACTCTAATAAATCTAAAAACTACAAAATTAAATATATTTAAAAAAATATGTGAAAACAAATCATATTATTTAATGTATCACTAATTTATTCATATCTCCAAGCTTATAATAAAATAATTTACTTAATTTTGAAGAAGAAATAAAGTGGAAAAAACAATCCTTTAAAATGAAAAATATTATATAAATAAAATCTTTACTCATATACTAACAAGAATTAAACATTTCTTATTTATTTATTTTAAAAACAAGTATCATTAAACCTCATAAACCATAAAATTTTGGGAAGAATTATATAAATATATAAAGAAATAAAAGAATCGTTACATAATTTCAACAGATTGACCTAACAGTTAGTTAGTATGTAATAAAAAATACTTTTATAACCACATTTTAATGCATAAAAGATAAATACACACAAAATATTTAAAGTGATAATTTTTTTTTTTTTCAAAATAAATTTTCGTGAAATATATATACATTTAAAATGAATAAATCAAATATATATATTTAAATTTTAGTCACGATTACACGGATCCCTCTTCACATTTACACACAAACTAAAATGCACAAGGTGTTATAATTCCAAAAACAAAACCAAAGAAAAAAAGCTGTAAAATAGTGTGATATACTCGTAAATCTTAGAGATAGTTTAAAGCACAAACAAAAATACATTTTGATGTTAAGAATCTTTATCATTTTCAAAAAAAAACTTTAAAAAATAAAGAGTATAGTTATATATTTGAAGTCTAAATGCAGTTAGAATCCCTACTCACATGGATCCCTCTTCATGGTTACATGTAAACTAAAATGCCGTCAGTCTCAGTAGCAAGAAACGCGACGGCAGCAGGCCGTAGTGCGTAATAACGGCAACGGCCCTTTTCTTTACAATCTTTTCAAATTTTTCCTCTTCTTAAATTTTTTGTTTAATAAATAATTGTGGATTTATTTAATTTAGATTTTTTAATTATATATTATAAATATAAAAAATGAATTAAAAAATAAAATATTAATAATAAAAAAGATAAAATCAATAGATTAAAAATTAAAATGTGTTTAAATTTATATATTTTAATAATAAAATATAAATTATATGTAAAATATAAATTTTGTTTTTTATATGCATGTTTTTTTATGACTTTTTCGTCATGTTTCTCTATTTCTCGTTTCTTGCAATATAGCTGTCAGTGAAACACGAGCTAAATATATTTTTATATTAATTTTTTTTTATCATTTTGTAAGAATTTATAAATATTTAAATGGCATTCGGTATATATTTGAAGTTTAAGAAGACCCTTGCACATGTAAAAAAAATACATTTTTAGGTGTGTTCGAGGGTACAGAGAAGTCCATTCATACGCGCTACGCAGCATGACGTATTGCTCCTGAGGCCCAACATAAAGTCTCGTCGTTTCTAACATTTGTCTGACGATTTTTATACTTTCACGTCAAATAATAATATCATGTGAAAAAAAATACAATAAACTTTATTTAAATTAAAATCTCATATACGCGAGAGGGGGGTTCTGAACTCGCTTCCTTATGCAATTGACTGAATGAAATGCGCTTCAATAAACGCTCAACTGTTACCATGTAAGCAGCATAAGCACGAGCTGAATGCATTTTTATATTGAGAAAGTTGTATGATTTTGTAAGAAGTTATAAATATTTAAATGGAAGAGAACGTGTCTGTCGTTGTCGTGGATATGAAATCGTTTAATTAATGAAAGTCAATCATTATAATAAAGGAACGTCTCAAGTGCACACCAGGGTTTGCCGCTGCGTCTGGCGTTGTTGACGGAAGAGCCTTGGGATTCGCCGGCTGTGTTTGGTGTTTTTGGTATTCGCTGGCTGTGTAAAGGATATGGATGCGGGTACGTAGCTTTTTTTTTTTTTTTCGGATTTCTCCTTGGCCCCTTGGGAGTTCGGAAGGGTCTTGGGTCGGCGGGCAGAAGAATAAATTAGTGTGTCAATATCGGGTATATAAATGGAATGGTTGATGGGCGAATAAATTATTTGGATGAGTATTTGGTGCATAAATAATTGGTGTACTTTAGTCTAGTGTCAAGGTGCCTGATTTTATCGTTCTTCATCAAAGGATATAAAAGGTGGCTTATTATTTTCATTAAAAAAAATGCGAGAGAAAGTAAGGGACAGTGGACAACTATTTATTTAGATGTCTATGTGCATACAGAGTTGACTTAATCTCCAGCCTCACTTCATGTGCGTCTTTTGTCAACCCTTCAATGAAACCTTTTTTCTTCATATTAGTCTTATATTATTCTATCATGACTTTGAAATTTTGGCGATGCTTCCAATATACCTTCCGCATGTCTTTTTCTTTCATTGTTTTTTCAAAACTATTTAAACAACACTTTAATGTTAGTATATTTTTAAGAATGTAGTGAGAAGTTTTAAAGTTGGATTCATATTGTAAGTTGCAATTTTGAGTCTATTTTTATTGTTTCATTGTTTTAGATGTAGATGGTTGGTATAGTTATGTTGGGGTTCAAAGAAGTCTCTGATAAACGCAGGGCAATTTTGTGTATGGCTTTTGGATATATTAGTAGTGAGAATTATGTCTATGAAAATAATGTTTGTTAGTATTTTGTACATTTCTTTTATTACATAGTGGAAGGAAAGTGCAATTTCCTCACCCACTAGAGTTTTTCTCATATAGAGTTTTTCCAAGATAACTCTAGTGTTTATTTTGTGCTTTAATTATTCTCTCATTCATTATGTTCATATGTAATATGTTGCACATTTCATTTCCAACACTTGTCTATCTATGCTTTAGCTTTGTAAATAGCTTAAAACATTCATCTTACAATCATTGTTGAGTCAAGAGTCATAGGATTCGTATTGATGAAGCTCAGTGTCAAATGTCCACCAAGTTTATGTATCAAATTGGTATCAGATCTAGTTTAGTGTCAATCCTTTGTGTGGTTTTGTGTGTTTGTGATTATATTGTAATTTTATGCATGTCACTAGAGCAAGTAGTGCTAGTGGTCAAGGTATCCTACTTCCCTTTGAAGTAGATATTTTCACGAGGAAGTGGAAACAAGATATCAGAAGTATAGTCCATGTTAATGAAGAAGATGTTTGAATAATCGAAGAATGATTTCATAAGCTTGAATAAGGAGTAGCTAACATTTCCATTTTTATGAGCAAGTTTGACCAATTGGAGTTCATCATAAAGATTTTCATGGATAAGCTCAGTGTTTCTATAGAGGTGCTAAAAGAAAGCAAGGATGATGCTCCCAAGACTCATGAGAAGAAAGAAAAGCAACCCCATGCCAACCAAACTCCACCTCCATTCAAGGTAGGGAGAAGATGGATGATGGGGTGTGAACGTGGAGATGCTAGACCATTGGCTAACCCAAATTGAGGTATATTTCAATTTACATCGAATTAATCAAAGCCAACAAATTTATTTTTCAATATTAAAACTAACCAATCATGTTTTAACTTGGTTTGAGAGTTATGTTCATAATTTGGTTGTTAAAAAGCTTTCTCATATTACTAAGTGGGATGATTTTAAGATGTTAATCAATAAATATTTATATCCTATTTTTTTAGGAATAAAGGTTCATGTATTGGTAATATCTTAGCTAAAATCAAGGCCAAAGTGTGTACAAATACACAAGTGAATTCTAAAAGAAGGCTATCCAAATGGGAAAAGAAGTGGACCACGACATCTTGATGAAGTCCTCTTGGCCAAGCCAACAAATGTAGATGAGGCTTGTTCTTAAGCTCACTACTTAGAGATGGACAAGAAGAAGACTCTATCTACCTATCAAAACACTTCCAAGCAATAAGGAAGCTCTAAGAAAAAGATGAAAGGTAAAGGGAAAGGTAAGCATATTGCTACTTCAACTTATAAGAATGATACTAAAAGACATTTGGGAAATATGATGTTGATAGTCATTCTAATGATCAATGTTGGAATCTTCATCTAGAATTGCATATGTTTGAGAATAAAAATAACAAGAAGGCCATGCCCTCTTTTCAAGGTGAGAATATTGGTTTCAACTCTGGTGTGGATGATACTTTGTGTTGTACCCTCATCAATAGAGAGTTATGTTAAGGTAAAAATAATTCTCAAGAGAGTGAACATTCTATTTTTTTCTGTATTAAAATTTAAATGAATAATAAAAAACTAGATGCTCTTTTTGATACTTGCTCACAAGCTAATTTGATAAGCATTGAGTTGGTAAACAAATTTGAGTTCGAAATTTACAATCATCTAAGTCCATATTATTTGGCTTGCGTGAAGAAAGGTATAGACACCAAGGTGACCAAGTAATGCAAAGTTGAGTTTGTTATTAATGCACATTTTATTGTTGAAGTTATAGTGGATTGTGTGTATCTTAATGTGTGTGGTGTAGTGTTTCACAACTCTTACTTGTATATCTTGGATGTTATCTTCATGAGGAAATGAAACCAATACCATTTGGTGAAGGATGGAAAGAGCTACATCATTTCAGCCTAAAAAAGTGATTCTATAATCTCTTTGGTAAGTCCCAAGATAAGAAACTTATTAATGCTAGTGGGAAGTTTGTTTTACTTCTTTTGACAGATATTTAAGAAGAACAAATGTTTGCACATTTGACTTCTTGTATAATGTTCACTAAAAAAGAGCAAAAGCATATAGGAGAGCTGGTGTAAAAGTTCAAGAAGCTTATCCATGAGCCTATGGTGTTGCCATTGGTTATGACCCTGAAATTCATTTCCTACTTGATAGATTACTTCTAAATATCAGGATATCTATAGTTCTTGAAGGATGCCAATTAGTACAACAAAAATTATAGTATTTTATTAATCAAGGTGTAATCCATACTAGAAGTTCTCCATATGGTTCTCCTATTATTTTAGTACCTAATAAAGATGGTTCATGGAGAATGTGTGTTGATTATAGAGAACGTAACAAGATAATCATCAAGAATAGGTACCCTCTTCCATGGATTGATGATCTTCTTGATCAACTTCAACATGAAAATTATTTCACTAATATTGAATTTAAATATGGGTATCATAAATTATGACTTAAGGAAGAGGACATTTGGAAAACAACATTCAAAATAGGTAAATGGTTGTATGAGTGGTTGGTTCTACCTTTCAGGATATGCAATGCATTGACTACCTTCATGCAATTGATGAATGAGGTAGTGAGGCCATTCATTGATTCATTTTCCATCATTTATTTGGATGATATTCTTATTTTTAGAAAAACTTTTGATGAGCATTTTGATCATCTTAAACAATTTTTGAAAGAGTTGAAAGGGAACAAGTTAGTGTTGAATGAGAAGAAATGTGAGTTTTCTCAACAATCACTTGTATTCTTAGGGCATTTGGTTAGATATGGGTAATTAAAGATTTATCTGAAGAATTTAGAAGACATCATGAATTAGACAAAGTCTTCCAATCTGACAGAGACAAGAATATTTGTGGGTATAGTTCAATATAGAGGAAGTTCTTTAATAACTTATTTTCCATAGCCCTACCTTTGCATGCCATTACAATAGGTGGTAAGACTTTTATTTTGGGTAAGAAGTAACAAAGTACATTTTATATGTTTAAAAATAAGATTAAACATGCTCTGGTTTTAGCTTTTTGTAACTTGTACCTACCATTTGAGGTAGAAACATATGCTAACTTGACTATATTATTCAGGGTTATCCTAATTCAAGGAGGTAAGTTAGTATGTTACCATTTAGAGTCATTTAATTATTCAATTCTAAATTATTTTACATACAATAAAGAAGGATATTCTCTTTCTCAACCACTAAATAAATGGAAGCACTACCTTATGTACAAGGAGACTATTGTCCATGCATATCATCAACCTCTCCAATATTTTCAAGCTCAAACTAAATTTTAGCAAACTAGACACTATAAGTGGATGGGATTTTTACAAAAAAATCATTTTGTTGTCAAATATAAGAAATGTATGGCTAAAAAACTAGATGATATGTTATCTATACATCCTTTTCTTTTAACTATGGGCACTATAACTCTTCTTGAGCCTTTTAAGTGTGAGTCTTATGTAAAGGGATATAAGCATGATCCATATTTTTTAGACCCATTTATTCAAGAAGAGAAGTCCCATGGTGTAGATTTTAATCCAAAGGAGGATTATTACCTTCAATATGGATTTCTCTACAATTTTGGTAAGCTTTTAGTGCCTAAGGAGGAAAAAAAATAGCTAATGAGGGAAGCATATACTTCAAAAGTTATAGGGCATTTTGGTGTTATAAATATTATTGAATATTTAAGGAGGTATGTTTATTGACCTAATATGAAATTAGATGTTTCTAGTTCATAAGAGGATATATATTTTATAGTACAAACAATCTTAGTAATATGAAGGTTGGTTTTTAATATGCCTTTATCAGTTCATTATAGACCATGGAAAATCATTTCCATGGATTTTGTAGGTGAGTTTATTATGTCAAGGAAGGGGCATGACTATCTCTTTGTGGTTTTGAATTGGTTTATTAAGATGCACATTCTTGTTCTTTGTAAGAAGGCCCTCAAAGGTAGTGACACATCTAAGTTGTTTTTTTCTAATGCATGGATTCATTTTGGGTGGCCTAGTTCTATTTTTTCAAATCAAGACTCAAGGTTTCTTTGAAAGTTTTGGGCCACATTATTAGAGAAGATGGATATTAATTTGAAACAGTCTACTAATATTCACCCATAAACTAATGGGAAAACTAAAGTTGTGAAAAAAAACATTGGTACAACTCTTGAGAGAGTACAATAGGAAGCATCCTAAGTCTCATAATAAAAATTTGGTATATATTCAATATTCCTATAGTAAGGTAGTGCATTATTATATTATTAAATCTCCTTTTGAAACTTGTTTTTGCTATTGACCTCCATGTGCATATGATGTTGTTTTGAGACAACCATATAGAAGCAATAGGAAAGTAGACCCAGACGTCCATAAAAATAAAATATTCATTGAGAAGTTTCATAAAATTCACCTCCAAGTGCAAGAGAAGTTGAAGGAGTCATAAGCCAAGTACAAAGTAAGAGATCACCAACAAAGGACTAAACATAATTTCCTTTTGAGTAGAGAAAGGCTCCAAGGTAAGTATTTTAGGTATGGTCCATTTGTATTTATGGAATAAGTGGGAAAGAATTATTTTATAATTTATTTTCCTCCTTATACGAAGGTTTATTCAATTTCTAATGTTGATAATTTTCATTTTTTTATCTTTCTATGTTAGACAATGAATATGAGGGGTTGTTGCTACCTACAATTAAGGACCCTTCTCTAGATATTTAGTTGGAATTGGAGTAGGATTTTGTATTGTTAAAGGAGAGGAAAATGTGAAGAGGTGTAAAATAACATTGGCTAGTGGGGTTAAGGGTTTGCTACTCAAAAATGCCAAATGGTGTTCTATAGAAGATGTGAGGGAGAAATTTTCTCACTTACAAAATTCCTAAATATTTTATGGACTTAAAAGCCTCAAATTAGGGAGGTATGATTCAAAATTGGATCCAAATGTACATGTCATATATATACTAGGTGTTTCTACTATGCCCAATTGTATATAATTCATATTTATAAAGCATTATTATAAGACATTTCATATTCAAAAAATTAGATCAAACACGTTACATTGGCATAGTTTGGGGGTGATCTAGACATCTTCATAAAGATGAAATCAATTTTTTTAGCTCTTTAAATGAAGGGATTTATCATAGAAAGTGGAGCTATTGATATTTTCATGGTGGTGGTTGCACAACTAGCCTAATGATTGTGTAACCATCAGTGTTTGAGGGTGGAAGTTGTATAACTACCCTCATGGTTTTGAAACTGTCGATCTACATACACTAGCAGTTTTGTCATAAGAGAAAACACATGAATGGGATTGGTTATAACTATTTTCAATCTTAAATGATGATTTTTTTGAGCTTCTTGAAATACTCCAAAATTAAGATGACATAAATATAAGTCTTTTAAAAGGTACAAGACATCATAAAATGTAGTGATGAGTCTTTAAATGGGATTCACATTACAAGCTGCAAGTTTAGGTCTTTTTTCTATTTGTTTCATTATTTCCTAGTTGTAGATGGTTCATTCAACTATGCTGGGGTTTTGGGAAGTGTCTGATAAGCACATATAAATTTTGTTAACAAATTTTGGATAGAGTAGTAGTGAGAATTCTATCCATAAAGGCCATATTTGGAAGTACCTTATGCATTTATTGCATGACATAGTCGAAAGGAAGTACAATTGCCTCATCGACTAGAGTTTTTCCCACTTTAGGTTTTTATAGGATAACTCATAGTTCATTTTGGGCTTTACTTATTCTCATGCTTTCATGATCATGTGTAATATTTTGTACATTTCATACCTAACACTTATCTATCTTTATTTTATCTTTGTAAATAACCTAGAATAATTACATTAAAATCATTATTGAGTTAAGTCATAGAATATGTGCTGGTGATGCCCAATATGGAATATCCAACTAGTTTACAAATCAAAATTTGTGTCATTATTTATTTGAAACTCAATTATTCATCAAACATCTTTGCTTTCTTTGTATTATCTTTCTCTACATATATGTGCTTTAACAAATAATTAGCTATTGCCTAATCACTTCTCAATTGAGTGCCTAATAATTATGGTGCATATTTTTGTGAATTAGTACTTGTGACAAAGGAATTTTTAGAACCATTGTAAAGGATTTTTTTAACATATAAAGGAATTTTTGATAAAGGAGAAATAAAAGAAAAAAAGCTTTGCATATTCCCCAAGAATTAATACGAAAACATTTTCACATGGTTTTATGCCTTTTATGTCTTGATGAATGAATGTATTCTTATGTCTACTAATTCATTTGATTAAATTATGGTTTTTTTTATGAAAAAAAAAAATGTTAAAGGCTCAATTGTCATTATTCTAAATTTCTTCAAAATATGGTAATATAATTTAAATGTGTATTTCATCAAATATACATGTTTCCTTTTCTTATTTTATTTTTTCTATGTGATTCCTTTCTTTTAAAATCCATCTTTTCTCTCACTAATTTCCTTTCTATTCATATGCCAAAACCCCTCAAATAGTAATTTTTGATGTAAATACTATATATTTCATTCCTATATTTTCTCTTGTTTTCAATAAAGGTCACCTCACCTTTAATAGAGGAGGGATTTTGTCCCATATAATTTTAATTGAATTTTTTCATTTTTATCTTATGTAAAATATTCTTCCAATAGGGCTTAGGGTTTTGGGGTAAAAAAAGTGTATCAAAGAATTATATCTATGTGATCATCTTACCAAGATGAATTTTGATGATTATTATTTTGTATAAGGGTGAAAAAAATAGAAGAGATAGAATTGGAAGGAGTTCTCTCATTCTATAATTTGACACACACTTTCCAAAATCCTTTAAACACTACCTAATTTGAAATTAGTCAACATGATATCCCAACCAAAATAAAATTGTGTACAATTTGTAAATGATGGAAGTAAATAGATACTTCAAAGTATTTTGTAAAGGTTCAAAACATAATATTGTGTTCTAATGAATGGGTTTGAATATTTAATTTTTTTTTCAAAATTAATTAATAATTTTGTTTTTAAAAAAAAGTACAATATTTATCTTTGTATATATAAGTTAAAACATATATATTGTATTAGCATCAACAAATTAAACTTAAATTATGTTGAGAGGAGATTGGAAATGTATATGACTTTTTTATACCAAAAATGAGATACAATATTATACTTCGACCTTAAAATATTATATAAAACTAAAATTTATTATTAAGTAATTTTTGAAAAACTTTCATCAACAATCTCTAAAAAAAACTCAATTTTTTTAAAATAAATTAAAAAATTATTTTTAAAATTAAAATAATATTAAAAAATGAATTCCTTAAAAAAAGTTAAATATCAGTAACACTACCATATAACATTCCATTAGAATATTAATGTATTTTTCAAATTTCCAAAGCATCTTAAATGCAACAATTTTCTATTTAGAGTATTCATTCTATAAAACATTATCTACAATATTAACTTTAAATTTTGAATCCCAAAAAATTATAGTGTTTTTAAAGATTAAATTTAAATGTCATTTTTAGAATTGAAACAATATTAAAAAATGACTTCTTTAAATTTTTTAAGATCACTAACACTACCATATAATAATCCATTTAAATATTAATATATTTTTTAATTTTATAAAACATTTAAATACTTCAATTAACTAATCTAGGTATTCAGTCTATAAAACATTCTCTACAATATTACTATATAATACTCCATTTCTATATTTTTCAAAATTACAGATCATTTAAATACTTCACTTTGTTAATTTAGGGTATTCACTGTATAAAATATTGTCTAAAATATTCCCATTAAATTTTGAATATTAAAATATATTAGGGGCAGCCTATAATGCATTTATAAATTCATTTCAAGTGACAATATTTTTTTTTAAGAATTTCATTTATTAAGTAAGTTTTAAGTAGGATTTGGAGAAGGTTTTTTTATAAAGATTTAGATTTGGGTTTTGAGTAATTTAGGAGAAGCATGAGTTTTACAAGAATATTGGTGACAATAGTTCAAGAGAAGTGTGAGTTTTACAAGAATATTAGTGACAATAATTTAATATAGGTATGGGTCAATTACATGTTAATATTGAATCAATTTTTGTGATCCATCTATTATGAGTACTTGAATAATAATAAACTAATACAATCAATTCATGTAAAGAAATTTTTTGTGAGTTAGTACTTACGACAAATGGTTCACGAGAATTTTTCTTGAATTCTAATTTATGAACCCTTTAAACAACGACAATCATTGCAAAAACATTTATGTGTTTGTAGACTGATGGATAATTGATTGTGTATTTAATTTGTTTGGTGTTTAAATGATATAGATTAATTATTGAGTGACAGTCAAAATATATGATGTAATATATGTGCAATAAGTTATCACTTGTTGAACAAATGTGACTTCATAAAATTCATATTTTAAATTAATTATGAAAACATGAAACACACAAAAATGAAGAGATTAAAAAAATTCTAAAATGATAATTTATAAAACACAATAAATATTAAATGATTTTGAAAAAAAATTGCAGTACTTCACACCTATGAACATCACCTATATACAATAAATGCTAAAGAAGAAATTAACAATCACAAAAGACAAATTTTTGTGAGCTAAAACTCATGACAAAGGAATTACGAAAATTGATTCAATATTTAACAAGGAGTTGACTGCTAAAAATGATATTATATAATTGTGTGTTGTTGAAACATTAAACGCATGACAAAAACGCAAATTGATTCAATATTTAACACGGAGTTGACTGCTAAAAATGATATTATATAATTGTGTGTAGTGTAAATGTATAGGGCATATTGCAACATTCTTTATATAATGAATGAGGTATCAAAAAATAAAATAAAATCGAAAGAGCTGACTCTTCTAGACAGTTCCTCCCTTTAACGTTGTCCCCCAAATATTTTCAATAAGTCCAAAATGCCTGTTTAGAAGATCAGTTCGCAGCTTTAATCTATAACATCCTGGGCAGTCTTATATAATTGCATTGTTAGAGACATTATTATCCTGACCTGTCTCAAAAGATTGCATTGATAGAGACATTATTATCCTGACCTGTCTCAAAAGATTGCATTGTTAGAGAGATTTTAATGAAAAATGAAAGCCACAATCTTCAAATACAAGGTCACTGGAATCAGGTCTCAGCCACACATATAAGAGAATGGATGTTTATAAAGGAAAAGACGAGATGAATCGAATAGAGTCAGAGTGAGGACGAATAGTATACCAGAATGGGTAGCATTTGCGAGCCTTTCTTCGCATGTCCGTGCCATGCTCTATTGTTGGCTCTAGGTGCAAAGCATGATAATAAAAAAAAGCTTCACAGATTAAAAGTCCACAGTGAGAGGCATCATATAATTTGTCTTCGATGCTCGATTTAACTAACTTCAGAACCATCTGAGGCTTATGGATTTGGCAGACATGAGGCTTTAGATCCACCTGATTACACACATGAACTTGGAATAATAAATCAGTTGAAATCAATCATTCTCTGTTGCAAATCTGAACAAACACATCACAGGAAACGAATAAAAGCATTACCAATAAGTTGAAGCCATCGGCTATGAACAAGCACTGGGAAAGTGTTCAAGCCCGTAGGGGTGAAAAGAAGATATGCACAGATGTTCCTTATCTCTTTATGGCATATAGGCAATCAATTTCAGGTGTGTTAAGTCCATAAGAGCGACGTACAAAACAAGAATAGAGGGAAATTCGTTCAATCATTGTATCAAGATTTCTCAGTAGTTAAAGGGAAAATATGTTAATTGAAACGTGATTTCTATCATGATAGGTACTAATAACTACTTTCTTGAATTTTGATATCTTAAATAAAAGAGAAAATAAACATAAATTTGTGATTCATGTGAATAGATTTATTGAAATGAAAAGCAAATACCACTTTGATTCATGTGAATAGATTTATTGAAATGAAAAGCAAATACCACTCAACTAAAATGAGGGGTTTATTGCTATCATCCTAACAAAGTGGTAAAGTGTGTTGTTTGTAAAATAGTACTAATGAATTACTTGATATCATACTCAACTTTTATGGTAGTAAATCGAATGGGAGTCATCTTGCGTAGAAATTCGAGGGCTTACAGGACAAGTGTGATAAGCACATTTTTATTTTCATTTGCACCCACATCTTCTAAGGTCTCCAAAATTCCTATTTTGTAGAAACTTTTATTAGTCATTTCCATTCCATGGCTCGAGCTCACATAGGACCCTGCATAATGAGGGGAAGCATAGGAAGTGTTGGAGTTAGCCTCAGGGAAATTTATGAATATATTAAACTTTCCATTTCGAGCCATATCCACCTCTATCCCCTCTATGGCAAGAACCTCAACCTGTTCGGTCACCATTTTTGTATGTTTTGGGATTGTAAGGCTCTTTATAACCGATGGTTGGAGGTTTAGGCCAAAGCTTTCTAGCCTTCTTGATTGAGCATCCATTTGTTAGCCATGGAAGTGATAGTTCCTAGTATTTATACTTGAGTTTGTGAGTATCATAGCAATCACTTGCTCTAACTTGCACCAGTTGGCGATTCTCATCATAGAAGACAAACTTAGAGTCAAGAAGGTCTTTGTCTTCATAATTTTTTCCATGCAAGGTGTCATTCCAAATAGTCCACATGCAGTCAACATTAGCATGGTGTGAATAGAAGATGGGATCTCTCCTTGTTGAGAATGGGGAGCCCATGTCTTCGTGGTTAGAGTTTTTTCTGGACCCAGTTCAATTGTGTTCTACATTGTGATGTAGAGACTCTAACGTCCCTGTTCTCAACCTATGTGGCATCTGTCTGCTTCCATACCTACAACCAAACATTTTTTTTATTGACGCCAATATATATATATATATATATATATATATATATATATATATATATATATATATATATAGTTAAAAAATTAAAAAAATATATAAATCTTGAATAGATATTTTAAACTTCACGTTAATTCATGTTACATAATTTTAAATACAAATATCTATTTAAAATATTTTTAATACAAAATTTTTACTAATTTTAAAAAAATAAAAATAAAAATAAATTAAACTTTATTTTATAACAATATTTATGTAATCACTCTTTTTATCATCTTCTTTCCAAACAAAGTCTCCTATAAACATTTACATGGAAAGACAAAATATGTTTTGTAAAAGTTTTTTATATTTATTTTAAGTTTCATTTAATAATAACACGACTCTGAAATAGTAGATAGAAAGTTTCATTATATCATTTTTACACAAGGATTCATAAATGATATAAAATGTAAGTTTATTATATTTCTATAAAAGATGATGACCAAAATACATTTAAGAAGATTGGACGCATACACGCGTTAAACATTACATGTAAATATTATACTTCTATTTTATAATTAGACACAATTATTATGAAAATTAAAAATAAAAACATCGAATTTATTATAGAGTTAAAATTAAAACAATTTAATAAACATACAAAAGTTTTGAAAAAACTAGAAAAGGGTAAGAAAACTTTAACGGGTTAAATTCCTTTATTTATTTATTTATTAAAAAACTTTAAGGAAAAGGATGGACATCTAGTACCTGTACGCGCCTCCATGGAATATATCGTAACTTGGGGCGGCAGACACCATTTGAGTATAGATGGCAGCGTAGTTCGAAGCCACGGAGCCGTTGTCGCAGCTTTGTGGCTCCTGGAAATTGAGGATCTGGGGAGGCCGGTGGCATTCATCGCTATTCTCGTTGTATAGAGGACTGTTGGTATTGTTATACATGCCAGGAATTTGCATGCCCTCCTGGGTGCCGTCCCAGTTCCAGAAGGGCAGCGCAAACGAATCCTCCCCGATCTGAGAGGCTAAAATGCGCTCGTAGAAATAGAGATACCAGCGATGAAACGGCTGAAAGAACCATGACCAGTGGATCTGGTAGTCCATGGAGGGGGATCCCACCAAATATGCGCCGTTGCAGTATGCGCAATGAATTTTCGCTTGATGTGCCCAGCTTGACGGGTCCGCATTGGGAGTCTCGTCGGAAATTCAAAATCAGCAGGCTGCAAGTTTCCAGAAATCTTCGGAGGACAGCAACCATCCAAATTAACATTTGCACCATCGGGAAGATCGGTGGGGTAAACGCAGGTCCTCAAATCAGGCGCCGGGAAGGGGTCTGCCTTGGCTTTCCGGCCGGCAATTAAAGCCGACATGCCCAACGTAGATGATGATAAGAGCAGTCGCCGGCGATCGATGTCGATGCTGCTGCCCTCTGTCTTTTCAAGACTGAATTCGTAAAGATGGAAAACGCTTTCTCGCAGACTGAATATTTCTTACTTTCCCTGCACATAAAATGAGCTGCTTAGAACTCAGAATATTGCAGGGTTTTGCATTTGGTGCAGGCAAGAATGTCCGCGGAGCGAAAATTGCAGAATCCATCGAAGACGATAGAATACCCAGATATTCTTCTTTGCGAAGATGTGAGAAATGTATCGACAATATATAGCCATTAGATAGAGATTTTCTGGTAAAAAAAAGATTATACGATTTTTTTCCGAAAATCTCTATTTAATTCAATGGACTTTAGAAATACTCTTGCTTTAATATATAGCCAATTAATCGAGAAAGTCGAAAATTAATTTTTATTGTAAAGAAATGATAATTGATGTTGCAATAGGTGAAGTTTAACTGACACATACAAACATTGGTAAATTATAAATTGAATAATTTACAAACAGTTTTCAAATGTGTATGCAGTTGAAATAGTTAGGTTGTTGACGTTGAAACAGGAAGATGTAGGGTCATACCCTGTTAAGGTTATAATTTTTGTGTTGACAGCAGTGGACGATCAATATTTGTGCATGTTGACGTTCAAAGTTATATATATTTATAGATTGGTAAGTTTTTGACATTTATTAAGAGGAGATTCAAGTTCAAAGATTTTGGAGGTAAGTTATGTTGGAGAAAAAGGGAGTAGACTGC
Organism: Torreya grandis; assembly: GCA_037957365.1. NCBI lineage: Eukaryota > Viridiplantae > Streptophyta > Pinopsida > Cupressales > Taxaceae > Torreya > Torreya grandis. The sequence goes on from JARHVA010005297.1 coordinate 1,028,231, forward strand.
TCTACCAGTTTGAAGTCGACAGTTTCAAACTGACTCATCCGGGGTTTCCCTCTTTCCAGGGCATGTTCACCAAGGTAAAGAAGGGGTTATCGTGGTTACGAACCAAAATCAGAAGCTTAGATGTGGTGAGAGCCAAGTAGGGTGAAGCATAAAGGTGAGTATGTCTCACTATAATAGAAACCCAGACTTAGATAGAGATAATGAAAGATTATCACTGATTCTCTTGTGAAAAAAAAAAAAAAAAGTTATATATATAATTTAATATCATTATTTTAAATAAAATAAAAATTTAATATTATATGATTAAATAGTTAATGTTATATAATTTAATATTATATATTTCATGTTACATAAATTTATTATGTTGAGAGGTGTTTTATAATAGTAGTAGGTGGCAAAGATTATTTCAAATAATTTGTATTTATACCCACTAAAGTGGAGTGGAGAAAATTTTCTTCAAAAATATTTTTTTTATGTTTAAAATAAAATGGACTATTTAAAACCATTTGGACATAGATCATTTTGAATGAATTAGACTATTTTGAATAATTTGGACTTAATCCACGAAAATGGAGTGGAGAATTTTTTTTCAAAAAATAAATTTATTATATCCCAAATAAATTAGAGTGTTTCAAATCATTTGGGCATACATCATTTCGAATAAATTAGGCTCTTTTAAATAACATGGATTTATACCCATTAAAGTGGAGTGAAGAGAATTTTCTCCAAAAATAAATTTGTTATATTTGAAATAAATCAGATTTTTTCAAAGCATTTGGGCATAGATCATTTTGAATAAATAGAACTATTTTGAATAATTTAGACTTATACCTATAATATAGAGTGAAGAATATTTTCTCCAAAAATAAATTTTATTTATTCCAAATAAATTATACTGTTTCAAACCATTTGAGCATAGATCATTTCGATTAAATTAGGATATTTTAAATAATTTAAAATTATACTAATGGAATAAGTTGGTCAATTTCAAGATAAATCGATGGAATATCCACTTTCACTTAATCAGATCAAAGCAATTAAAAATTAGAATCGATTAATTTAAAATTAATTGAACTATATTTGAAATAATTTAGAATTGATTTGTATGAAATTGTGATAATGTTTATTACTATAATTATATTTTATAATTAATAAATACACTCGAAAGAATCATAATGTGATGAAGTTACATTTTTTTAAACATTGATTCAAAACTATTGGCATGGATTTTTTGCTTTTTCCCAAGAATGTGATGATAGACATCATTTTGATTCTCCAATCATTTTCATCTATCTCACTTTCATTTTTAGTATATCTACTTTACATAACATAACTTATTTTAAATTTTTGATTTGTAATACAATTTTGAGAATTACAATCAAAGAACAACGTGTTGGCAATTGAAAAATCAGCTCTAAAGATCCCTTTAAAAATAAATTCATCCAATTTCTTTATGTTTATATTGAATGGTTTATAATATATTTTCATCCAAAAAAATATGAAATTTGAACTTGTGTAACCCATAGCTTGAATAAGTATCTTCAAATGATTATCTTCTATCATTGACCAAATACTAATGTGAGAAATAAACTATAGTGCCACATTCAAAATTTATTTGCAATGATCTCGAATGTAGTATGCCATATTTTCTATTTTATAATCTTATTTTTTTCATGTATCATACATTTACATATCTTTTATTTTGTGCACAACAAATAATAAGTCATCCAATCCCAAAATTAATAATTTTTAGAAGTCAGTGTTGACTCTTCCTTTGAAATATCTGTAATTTATTAAAAAATAAATGAATCATTTATTAATAATATTATATTATAATAAATATAACATAGAAATTTTTTAAGAAATTATTTTACATGTTAATGTTAATGCGCTTTTGATTTGCATTTCTTATCGTAACATAAAAACATAATGCATTTCATTTGATTCCTCTTTTTTTACATTTCCTTAAATCTTATAAATATTCATCTAAACACGTATAAAAATAAATACATGCTCAAGCACATTATAACTATACTCATTATACATGGATGTACCATTTCTATTGTTAGTTTTTTAACATACATATGCATATAATGTAGGAAGGGTTGAAGCATAACAATGTGTTCCACTTTTTAGTACTAAGGGGATAGCAAAAAATGAAAATATGAATATTTCTCAATTTGTATAGATAATAGTGACTTAATCGTATAAAATATGAAAATGGTGTAAACTAATGAAATATTTCATTTAATATGTAAATTATATTTATAATTTTTTTGAAAAAATAAAAAATAGATTTTTTAATACCTAAATACACAGTGTGTATATTTCATGTACAATTTTTTTTATTGAGTATTTGATTGCTCTTCATAATTTTCTCAAAACATAATATTTTCTCAAGATTTTTTGCAAAGAGGTATTAGAAACATAGATGTGGTGAAAGATTATTTTTTTAATAATTTTATAATTAAAAAATATTTTTTTATTAATTTTTTAATGATAAAGTCAAAGAATATCCATGCTTATGTCTTCTCCTCGCAATATATTTTTATATCTATGTCAAAATAGATTAATTTTTTCACCACTAGAATAAGGACATTAAAGTCGAGTGCATTGATATTTTCAATTTTTTTTGGCCATAGTCTCCTATCTTTTTAGTGCCTCAAATGTATGGTACTTTATTTTATAAATAAGTATATTTTACTAAATAAATCAAAATAAATATTAAATATTATTAAAATTTTAAAAAAATCATATTATTAGAAAGCTCATAAAAAATATCTATTTATAAATAGAGCCACATGTTTTTATTTTATTTTTTCATCCTAATACGTGGCATCTAAAGTGGTAATTTTAGGTAAATAGTAGCGTTCCACTTCAATAGGTGAGGATTTCATGTCATATGAGGTCTGAATGAAGAGGGTTACAATGAATGGGGTTCGAATGAACCCCCTTCATTCTACCCCCCAAATATCAATCAAATTAATAAAAAATTAATCAAATGCTAAAGTAAACCTTTGACTCCCTTCATTCGAACCCCCTTCAAAAAGTACATGTGGGGCTTGGAACAAACCCCCTTCAAATGAAGGGGTTTTTTTTTAACCCCAATTTTTTTTGGTTTTGGATGCACTTGGCTGTCAAGTGGGACTCACTTATGTGCCATAGCCCAAAACTAACAAACCACTCAGAGTGGTAACCATTTACAATGCCAAATGATAGAACCACTTATAGTATTGAAAAAGTTGGGCAAGTAACCAGTGATAGCAGAAAGCAAACATAAAGATAGAACTGTCAAACCATTCAATATTGAAACATATAGATATCCATTCAAACACATATTAAAGAACAAAGACAAGAATTGATAACTTATATTATCATTCATATTAACTCATTCAAGAATTATAGTCAACATTCATTAAACACATTTTAGATGAATAGTGATGAGTTATCGTTCTCAATCAGACAACATAATTTTCATGGTCATTCTAAGGCATATGCCAAATATATATCCTTCTTGAATACTCTCTCACTAATTCATGTTAGATTTTCATTGCTATTGGCTACCCTTGCTGACATACTTCTCTCATAGTCTACCAGCTTTCACTGAGATGCTCTTAGCCATGAAGATAACATTGTAGATACATTTATTTATAACATCCATTGAAAGAGTCTAGATGAAGATAGAAGTTAGTGGAAGATATGGGAAGAGCTCTTAAGAAATATTAATGCATTAAATTACAACAGTCCAAAAATATATCTTTTGTAGATAGCAGGATCTCAAAAATTAAAAGAAAATAAAGTGAAGTAAATGTTGACAGATAGCTAGAACACAACTTACATACGTAGGTAGTTTAGATTACATCATCAACATATAAATATTCATATTGAATCCTTATAACTTGACCATGACTTTATCAAATTCTGAAATAGTCCCATTTTACTATAACTCGTTTCTCATAGACGTTGATAAGAATTTAACATTGATCAACCAAAATCTATATTTTTACAATAATAAAAGTATCAACTATTCTTATGCATACCAATATATATTTATATGTTTATATAGTCCATCACAGTAAATAAAATAGAATTTACACTTCTAAGTCATAGTTCACTATCACTAAATTCAAATGAATATACACCTTAATAGTTGAATTCTTTCATATACTTCTAATAAGACACATCTAATTAAAAATTATTTATAGAACAATATATTTTATTAATAAATAACACATGGATACTTTGCATCAAAATTTATTGTATTGAAGACATAATATAACACATATTGTATTATTTTAAACTAGGTATAAATTAAACATATAAACAACATTGTAATGGATAAATTAAACATGTAAACAACATTTTAATGGGTAAATACAATCACATTAAAGTTTGCATACCAATAAAATGAACCCACACTTCCAATTCCTAAGCTGATGTAAGTCTATATTTTATTATTTTTTACAATCTCCAGTCTATGAAGAAAAATTCAATTGTAATGTGTTTAAATAAATAAATGTGATTAATATATTCTATAATTGTATGAAATTGTATAATTACACATTTATTGAAAGGGGTTTTCATTTTTTTTTCCCTTTTGTAGTTTGTATGGGTGCAATCTTTCATTAAAACTTAGATTCTTTATTCCCTAGAAGGTATTATATAATGTAGTAACTAAAAATTCTCATCATCAATTGATTTTATATTTCTATTTTAAAAATATGTCTTGTTGTAGATTTTTAATTTGTGTTGTTTTCATGGAGGCACCAACCTGCAAAGTTATGTCATGGGTTGTTGTGTTGCAGACACAAAATTCTAGAGCTGAATTGTGAACTATTTTAATTGAGATATAAATAGATGAAGAAATATTCTGTCAGTGTTATGAATCATTGATAAATAAAAAATAATATAATTGAAAAAATATGAATGATCTTATCTTACCTTCAACTTGTAATGTGTTATGTTCATTGATATGATCTTTCATTATTATTATTTCTTCACTTGTATGTAATGCCATTAGTGCTACATACTAAAAGATTGCTACGCTATTAAGTTTGAAAAATAAAGCATACACACTGAAATATTATTAAGATGTTATATTTGGAAAATGAAGCATGATTATAAAATAAATTAAAAATGTTATTCACCTAGTACTGATCAGAGCGATTGTTCTTGTATTGGTTGCTCTAAAGTTGTCACATAATTTTGAAATTGAACATTAAATTTTTTTTTTTTTTCAGTTTCTATAATATAAGATAAATTTATTTGCAATTTTGTACAAGCATGCACCAATCCAGCTCCTATATATACTTATAACATGTCACATGCATCCAAATCATTAAAAGTAGAGATAAATCTCTCTCAAAAGATGTTATCTAGTTTATTTTTGAATTGCCTTCTTATTTTATGTGAATTGATCATTTAAAATGTTGGTACATTTTTATAGATGTCAAAACCTTCCTATAATATACTTTTTTGTGAATGGAAGCTGAAACCTTGCATTTGAAAATGAGCATGATCTTAAAAAAAATAGATACCTATAACATGTGTCCAATTGAATCTATTACTATCTGGACTCCATAGTATGACACTTGTATCTTTCATGGAATGAAAATCACCAACACACAGATTTTTGAGAGAGGTCTGAATGCTAGAAAAATGTTCTAGTATGTGGATGATGAATACATTGAAAGCCCCAACAATAAATTTATCAATCAATGCCTAAAGAAATAGATGAAGATGTTATTTTTTAAAAACCTCAGTGAAATTCAAAAGATTAATAATTATCAAATTGACCTTCAGACCAAGAATGAAAATTTCACTAAAATCTTCTAAAATAAATGGCCAAAGATATGGGGGCTTGCAATGAGAGTTGAATATTTTTATATCTATTCTAGGAAGTTGACCACCATCATTATGTAGATAATTTTTCAATATGTTTAATGAATCTTGAGATAATGCTTTCCTAGGCTAATTCTATTTTTTATTTGTCTAAAAGCTTTTGAATATTTTTAAGTATTATTGTACCAATCAGATTTAAATTTTGTTTATCTGAACTAGGTAAAGTTACACTTTCAAACAAATCAAACCTCTTATCAAAACAATCTCAAACAGGTTGTTCCATGAAAAGAAGACATTTTCTCTCCTGCAATTATTGTGCTGAATAGTTAATTTGTGTGAACAAGTGTCTATCTTGTTCATGTATTTCTTCTATCTTTTTAAAAAAAAAAAAATTATTTCAAGATTCTTACAACCTCTCAATTTGATAAGGTCACATGTAGATCAAACTCTTTCTACAAATGAAGCTTTATAAACTATTTCATTGACTTCATTATATTGATTGCATATTTTTTGCATAGTATGAAATAAAGTACAAGTTTTTAGAAATCCTACCCTTTTAACAAAATATTTGTTTCTCAATGATAGTGAATTGTATTTCTTCTCCGAAAGAATTTTATATTGTGCTATAATTGTGTGTTGACCATCTACAATTTCTAATCTTACGATTTTTTTCTCCATCATATTTTTTATGACTTACTTTGATTCAATAATACATTTAGAGTTGCTTGGATCAAAATGAATTAACAAAACATCTTTTATTGGAACCTCATTATATTTTACAAATTAATGAATTATATCATTCACCCTTAATTCATTTAGATTTCTTAAATTGATATTAGCATCCCCTAATTCATAGATCTCTATATAAATATTTAAGGCGTAATTGCTAGAAGAAATATATCATGTAGAGAATTCACTGTATCTAATCAAAAGTTTATGTCAATAAAAGTATTCCAACCTTTTGTTTGATTTATTTTTTTCACTAGTATGAGTACTTGTATGGCCTCTTTCAAATTTGCATACAAACATGTTACCCTTGTTTGTTTTTTTTCTTCAATATTTTTTTCTGTCATAACTGTAGGGTATCTTAAATACATGTTTGTATGGTGTCAAGTAGAATAATTTGTTGCCCCTTGTTCATATTTTTATTTCAACATATTTTTTATTTTAATGACCAAATTTTCTCTGTGTACCAACCTAGACATTTGAATTTTGTCATAGCTATTCAAATGAAACCCAAATGTTTCACAAGAAAGAAAAAATATTTTCTGTCAATTCCATTTTATTGGGTGTAAATTTATTAAAATTATTTATAACTCAATGAATAATTACCTCTTCTCCATTCCATACTTTTAGTTAGAATTGAAGGACATAGTCAAGTTCATCCTTATCATAGGCAATGATTATTCCAGTTGGAGAAGATTCTTTTTTCGATGTAGTGATAAACAAACATATATCTGCATGCATGTTTGGAAGACTAAACAATTCAAAATACCAATCAGTAAGAAGAATTTGGTTCACCACCATAAAATGGAAGATGTTGAAGTAGATTTAATTTTAGTTTTAGTAGTTTAAATGGTACTCTATCCAAATTATCTTAAAGTGAGCCCTTCTTCTACCTTTTATCCAAATTATCTTTGAGTGAGGCCTTATTCTGCCTTTAACGTGTGGGAATTCCTCTTTCACCCAAAGACATTCTGCAAAGCAATTGAAATAATTTAAATATTCATCTTTTATAAAATACAAGTTGCATATTGCATCAGTTCATGATTTTTTTTATGATTAAGTAATAATTAAATGTATATCAACAAATATTAAATCTAACCTACAATACAAAATACATATTAAATCTTTGCAATATATACATTAACTATCACTTATGATAATAAGGTATGACTAAACTAAAAATAAATTATGTGCACTAGCCAATATAATTTGATGGACAAAAAAATCCACAAACATTTATTTCAAAGGAGAAAGATGAGGAGAAGTGTGTTTTTAATGTGTCATAACACCCATCAATTAGTACCTTCAAGGTATCTCCAAGGAGATACATTTCAATCATGTACAAGAGTGAATTTTTTTCTTACAAGATATCTCATATGAGATACCTTCAAGTTAACCATGATGGTATTATAAGTGTACTTCAAGGCCTTAGAAGGAATCTCCTAGTGGATAGCTCAAAGGGTGTTGTCATATATTTAAAGGGATGTTAAATGTATCTCTCAGTAAAAATTTATTTCACTTTGAAATCACTACTGATTGATAAATTGATAATTTGAAGGGCCTTCTAATACTTGGGAGAGCATGCATTTTAGGTCTTCCTGCGCACAAACTCTTTTCACTTCAATTTGGTTTAAAAATTTTCTTTGTTATGTTAATAGTTTCAAATACAAATAATTACCTTGTTTTACCTCTAAAATTTTTATTTACCTTAATGGTCAATTTAATATCTTTAAAATATTTCTTAAGAGATACCTTCAAGTTACCCATGAAGGTATTACAAGGCCCTCGAAAGAATTTCCTATTAGATACCTTGAGATTGAACTTACCCAGTGTTATTAATGTTTGTAATATCTTCAAGGTATCTCTTAGGAGATATCTTCAAGTTAACCATGAAGGAATCTCTTATTGGATATTTTTGATGCCTAAAACTCTCACTCTCGATCAATAATTTTTTAATGAAAATCTTTACAGATGTGGAATGAAATTGTGATTTGTGAAACAATCTCTGAGATTCTGACGATACTTAGAAGAAGCATTGTGGTGATGCTTTTCTCCCTCCGAACTACCTCTAAAATTATTATTATAAATGGTGCCCACTTCTTGAAAAAGTCTAATTACCCCAAAAATTCAAAACATGAATTATGATCCACAGATAACTCAAAGTTGAACTTGCCTAGTGTTATTGAGGTGTATAAGGGATTCAATGAGATACATTTCAAATAGGCTCAAGAGTGGATTCATCCTTCAAGGTATCTTCTAGGAGCAACCTTTGGCCCAGATCTCTAAGTTTTCCTATATCAAACTTTCCTAGACTACTTGACTATGTTTGTCTGTGTGTGTACAACACCTACTCGTAACAAACATTAGTTCTGAAAACACTTGTCCACAAAAAAATCATCTTCAAAGGTAAAACTTGAGACCATAGGCACTTTATTTTTTTCTATACCCTTCCCCTATTTTGGAAGCTTCCTAGAGTGAAACTTTTTGAAGGAGATAATTTCAAGTCACCCATTAAGATACCATCATGTTACCCTCAAGGAGATAATTTCAAGTCACCCATTAAAATATTACAAGGCACTTGAAGGAGTCTCATATTATATACCTTGACATGGAACTGACCCATCATTATTGTGGTGTATAAAGGATTCAATGAGTAAATAGGTGTTTCAATTAAAGAAGGTAGTTAAAAATACATTGATTATTGTGTATAAGGTCTTCTCTAGATTATATCAAGGGATAAAGGTGTCTTTATTCCATGATTCAATGTGAAACCCATCAAAATTATAGATCTCAGAAGATCATCACAAGATATTTTAACATAGAAAATCCATCATTCCATCATTTTGTATTGAACAAGAATTACACTCAAAAGCTTTGCCATACCTTCAAGGAAATACAAGACCCTTGAAAGGAATCTCCTAGGAGATACTTCGAAGGGCATTGTCATACACTAAAGGGAACATTGAAAGTATCTCCTAAGAGACACCCAAGGTAAATTTTAGTAATGAATATTCGTTAATTAATGAATATTTAATTTTTGGTAAATTTTATTTGGTGATTTTTTAGGAGTAGTACATAGGACCCATTCACCTAAATTTTTGAGATGTAAATTTTTTAGGGGTCGATTCACCTATTATTTATAATAATTATCAGAGAATCCATATGATTCACTTATATATAGTACATATATATTTAAATTCATCTTGAATAGCTATACAATTTAAAAAAAAATCATCTCAATCTTAGTCCATATATAAAAGTTACGGCCTTGGAAAGTTGGCATTCGATGTCATCTAATTGCATCATAGTGTTGTCACCCGATAGCATCATGATGTTGTAATTCAACATCATGATTTAATTTAATAGCATATTTTCACTTGAAAACATGCTACCACTCAGTAGTATGCTATCGCTCGATAGTATGTTATCATTTGACAGCATGCTGTCACTTGGTAACATGTTGTCGTCTGGTGGCATGTTGTGATGTAACTAAACAACTTATAGAGGCCATAAATTTTGTATAAAAAATTAGTTTTAGATGATTTTTTTTAAATTATATATATTTTAAAGAGGAATATAGATTTTGGCATGTTGTCATGTGACATAGTGCCATCACACGATAGCATAATATGTTGCAACTAAGCACAAACTTTTAGAGGCCATAACTTTTGCATAAAGAATCGATTTGAAAGTTTGAAAAATTTGAAATTTTATAAATTTTACAGAGGAATACAATTTTTTTCATGCTATCATATGACATAGTTCCATTGCATGACATATTTCCATTGTACGACATAATGTCATTGTGCGATAGCATAATGTGCTACAACTGAGCACCAACTTCCAGAGGCCATAAATTTTGAATACAAACTCGATTTGAGATGATTTTTTTTAATAAAATTGTATACATATTTGAAAGGAATAAAAATATATAATAATATTAAAATTTATGAAAGTTTTTTATATTCTTTTTTAATTTATCCCATAACCTATATGTTTTAACTGTCTAGATGGACGACTGAATGAAAAACTTAAGAAGGTGATTTTTTTTTGAAATTTTAATATTAAATAAGGATAAGAATTGGATTTACATAAATAAACTTAAGGGGGTTTCTGATATGGTCTCTTAAAATGAACCCTAGAGACACCTTCAACATGCACACGAGTGGAATTTTGCTTGACCTTGAAGGCACTACAGGGTGATAACATAAAGGACCTTTTAGAGATTTAGTTTAATTTGAAAGAAATGTATTTAGAATTTTATTTTTGGAAATTTTTATTGGGACCTATTATTAGATTTTTGTTTTTGGGTTTTTTATTTGAACATTATGTTTGATGGATTTTAGTTTTCAAAATTTTTATTTGGGACTTTTGGTCTTTGAACTTTTTGGAGTTTTTGCATTGGAAATTTTGTGCGAACAAATATTTTGAATGACCATATTCTATCAAAAATTTTACTCTTCAAGATTTTTATATGAATATTTGTTTTCAAAAGTTTTATTCAGATATTTTATAGGCTTGATCACAACACAAAACTTGACTTCCAATTCCTGACTACCAAAATCCCACTATACTTGGCTAATAAAGCAAAATACTTTCCAATACTTGCTAAGGATACCTTCCAACTAAAATAACTAGTTATTAACTATGCACCAAATACAAAACATGTGAATGTTTGGCATATATAATGAATTAGAATTGAATACTAAAGGATATATACATGACGTACAACCATTGATGTTTTCATTGCTTTTGAATGAATTCAAACTCAACCGATATCTTACAAAATAAAATCCCTAGATACTTGTGAGACTATTGCAAGTAAACAAATGACTAGAAAATTGGATATTTTTTCATAGAGCATGTACACAAATTGTAATAACTACACATAATTTCAATGGCATCTTCATCTAATGCATTAAAGGGAACACTTCCACCATCATCATTTTCTGTCAAGGACTCAACCGAATTCAAGGACAAAGTTTATGATGGCTAAATTTTTAACAATAGGTAAAAGAACTAATCTAAATTATGAGATGTTGTCAATTATATTGACATGTTTTAATTATATGGAAATCTATCTCCCTCGAAGTAACTATTCATCATAGACTTGTTAACACTTAAGAGATAGGGATTGCATTTGACTGCGGTCAAGCTTTAGGTGATTCCATGCATCGACCTCCTTCGAGACTGCTTCTTCATATTCAAGGTTATGTATGATTATTTTATGCACCACATGTGTAACCAAATGGTTGTGTCATACATATTCAGAGCAATTTTTTAGAGGTATTTGTCACTACCATCACCAAATGTTTATTTTGATAAATATAGTCTAGTTTTGTGGATTCAGGATAATACTATAGAAAAGGTGTTGAATTCATGGCTTCTCCCTAATGAAAATATGACATACAAATGCAAGAATTCCATTACAATCAATAAGTTCAGGATGGGAGTATGGATTGGCATGGTGCCCTAGGTGAAATTATAAGCTATAAGCTGAGAGAACAGATCATTCAAAAGGACAAGCTAGTAGAGCTTGGTCTTGACCAAATTAATGACCAGTAAAACTATGAACTAGTTGATCACATAGCCTCATTAAAAATCACTATGTTATCTTTTCATTACTTTATTTCCCCTCTGCTTTGGGCCTTATTTATATAGTTTTCCTTCATGTTTTTTGTTGTGTGTTTTTTCAAATCCTCTTGATCTATTTTTTGTCAATATTTCATATTTTATTGAAACTTCATGAACATTTTATAAAATTAATAAATATTAACTTCATATCCCGATGGATTTACACTTGGTCTTATATTTTAGGTTTCTTTACACACCCACAAGGGGGTATGTAGCTCTGGGCAAGAGCCATTGTTAGTGCCCAAAATTACACTGAAGCAATTGGGCCCTTGTCAAGTGTAAATGCCTAAGTATTTAGCCCAAATTCTATCTCCATGTGCTCCTTTGAAAGATCAAGTGCATTTGAAAATTAGCTAAATCTTAATTTGGTCTTTACTTGGTGAATGTCTTTTTATTAGAATTTTTTAGGCTTTTTGCATGAACATAATGTCTGATAGAAATAATTCTTTAGGATTTTTATTGTAGTCAAAACTTTCAAAAATGTATTTTCATTGAAAATTTTGTCTACTATAAAAATTCCAAATGAATTCAATGTCTTGGCCAAATCCTACTTGCATCAGGCTAAGTGTTTTACAAAAAATCCAAAGGGTCATTTCTATTAGACATTTTATTCACGAAAAAAATCTAAAGGGCACTTTCCCTTTGGACATTTTACCATGAAAAAAATGTCTGAAATAATTACATATTATTGGGAAGTTTTAAAGTCTTTATTTATTTCTAACTTCTTTCCCACCACAAAAGGTTTGAAGGGCGCTTACCCTTCGTCAAAAGTACAAAGGTCTGATTTCTTTGATAAAAGAGCTAAGTTTAATTATTTTGGGGAAAGTGTAAGGTCCATTTAGGGCACTTATCCTTCAGGCATTTTGCCTATGGTAAAAAATATCTTACCCTTCAGTAAAAGTGAAAAGGTCCAATTTCTTCAACAAAAGAGATAAGTCCAATTCCTTTAGGAAAAGTGTAAGGTCCATTTGTTTTAGACTTTTTGTCTATAACAAAAAATACAAAGGGAACTTTCCCTTCGAGTATTTTTCCCATGGTAAAAAATCTTGAAAGTAATGTCTAAATTCTTTTAAAAAAAATGTAAAGTCATTTGTTTTAGAAATTTTATTCATGGAAAAAAGTCCCAAGGGCACTTTCCCTTCAGTCATTTTACCCCCACAAAAATCTTGTCAAAAATTCCTTTCTTTGGCAAAAGTGTAAGCTCAATTTCTTCAAAGAAACTACCAAGTTCAATTTCTTTAGAGAAATTATTTCGGATAAAATGTATGAAATAATTATTCTGAAGACCAAAAAGCTGATGAAAGAAGTAATACCTTCAATGTATCTCTTAGGAGATACCTTTAAAATATGCACAAGAGTTTATTTCCCCTTCAAATTATCTCCTAGGAGATACCTTTCAAATAGGCACAAGAGTGGATTTCGCCTTAGAAAAACAAGTGAAATTTTCCTTTACACGTAAGGCACCACTAGTAGTTATATAAATAAGTGGTCAACAAGTGGAATATCCTATCTTGACACTACTAGGTGATATTTTGAAGGCCCTTATAATAAATTCAATGTATCTCCTAAAATATACCTTTCAAACATGTAAAAGAGTGGATTTTACCTTCAAGGTATCTCCTAAGAGATAACTTTCAAATAGGCACAAGAGTGGATTTATCCTTTAAGGAAAAAGTGGAATTTTCTTTACATGGAAGGCACTACTATATGATATTTTGAAGGACACTATAATACATTCAATGTATCTCCTAGGAGATATCTTTCAAATGTGTAAAAGAGTGGATTTTACCTTCAAGGTATCTCCTAAGAGATACCTTTCAAACAAGAAAAATAGTCAATTTCTCCTTTAAGGAATACGTATAATTTATTTTACATGGAAGGCACTACCAGGTGTTATTTTGAAGGCCCTTGTAATACCTTCAATTTATCTCCTAGGATATGCCTTTCAAACATGCACAATATTGGATTTCCCCTTCAAGGCATCTCCTAGGAGATACATTTCAAATATGGACAAGAGTGGATTTTTCCTTCAAAAAATAAGTGCAATTTTCCTTTACATGGAAGGCACTAATAGGTGATATTTTGAATTACCTTGTAATACCTTAAATGTATCTCATAGGAGATACCTTTCAAACATTCAAAAGAGTATATTTCCCCTTCAAGGTATCTCTTAGGAGATACATTTCAAATAGAGACAAGAGTGGATTTCTCCTTTAAGGAACTAGTACAATTTTCTTTTACATGGGAGGCACTATTAGGTGATATTTTGAAGGCTTTTATAATACCTTAAATGTATCTCATAGGATATTCATTTCAAACATGCAAAAGATTTGATTTCCCCTTAAAGGTATCTCTTAGGAGATACCTTTTAAATAGGGACAAGAGTGGATTTCTCCTTCAAGGAAAAAGTGGAATATTCCTTTATATAGAAGACACTATCGGATCATATTTTGAAGGCCCCTATAATACCTTTAATGTATATCTTAGGAGATACCTTTCAAACATGCACAAGATTGGATTTTCCCTTCAAGGTATCTCCTAGGAGATACATTTCAAATAGGCACAAAAGTGAATTTCTCCTTCAAAGAACAAGTGTAATTTTATTTTACATGAAAGGCACTACTAGGATATATTTTAAAGGCCCCTACAATACCTTCAATGTATCTCCTAAGAGATACATTTCAAATATGCATAAGAGTGAATTTCCCTTTAAGGTATCTCTTAGGAGATACATTTCAAATAGGGACAAGAGTGGATTTTTCCTTCAAGGAACAAGAGTAATTTTCATTTACATGAAAGGCACTACTAGGTGAAGGCCCTTTTAATACCTTCAAGGTATCTTCTAGGATATACCTTTCAAAAATGTACAAGAACGTATTTTTTCTTCAAGGTATGTCATAGGAGATACATTTCAAATAAGCACAAGAGTGGATTTCTCCTTCAAAGAACAAGTGGAATTTTTATTTACACAAAAGGCATTGTTGGGTGATATTTTGAAGGCCCCAGTAGTAAATTAAATGTATCTCCTAAGAAATGCCTTTTAAACATGGAAAAAATTGGATTTACCCTTTAAGGTATCTCCTAGGAGATATATTTCAAATAGGGACAAGAGTGGATTTCTCCTTCAAGGACCAAGTGCAATTTTTCTTTACATGGAAGGCACTAATGGATGATATTTTGAAGGACCTTGTAATACCTTCAAGGTATCTCCTAGGAGATACCTTTAAAACATGCTCAAGAGTGGATATCCCCTTCAAGGTATCTCCTAGGATATACCTTTCAAATAAGGACAAGAGTGGATTTCTCCTTCAAAAAATAAGTGGAATTTTCCTCTACATAGAAGGCACTACTAGGTGATATTTTAAATGCCCCTATAGTACCTTCAATGTATCTCCTAGGAGATAACTTTCAAACATGGAAAAGATTGGATTTCCCCTTTAAGGTATCTCTGAGGAGATACATTTCAAATAGGAACAAGAATGGATTTTTCCTTCAAAGAACAAGTGCAATTTTCCTTTACATGGAAAGCACTATTGGGTGATATTTTCAAGGCCCTTGTAATACCTTTAAGGAATCTCCTAAGAGATACCTTTCAAACATGCACAAGAGTGGATTTACCCTTTAAGGTATCTCCTAGGATATACCTTTCAAACAGGGACAAGAGTGAATTTCTCTTTCAAGGAATAAGTGAAATTTTTCTTTACAGGAAAGGAACTACAGAGTGATATTTTGAAGGCCATTATAATACCTTCAATTTATATTAGGAGATACCATTCAAACATGCAAAAGAGTGGATTTCCCCTATAATGTATCTCTTAGGAGATACCTTTCAAATAGGGACAAGAGTGGATTTCTTCTTCAAGAAACAAGTGGAATTTCCTTTACACAAAAGGCACTACTGGGTGATATTTTGAACGCCCTTGTGATACCTTCAATGTATCTCATACGAGATACCTTTCAAACATGCACATGAGTGGATTTCCCCTTTAATGTATCTTCTAGAAGATACATTTCAAATAGGGATAAGAGTGGATTTTTCTTTCAAAGTATCAAAATTAAAAGGCACCACCCAAGAGATTATTACAAATTGAGGTTTTCCACGTGGTGAGAAACATATGAGTAATCATGCAAAGTTGCATTCCAAAAATCCATGATGTAATCAAAAGGTGCAACGTGTCTAGATTTTGATCTAACTAGGTAACTTAGTCATATTCAGGCCATGTGAGTACTTAGTTGTATTCGAGGTGGCATCCACATGTCAAAAGGTGAAAATATTTAGCTTTAAACTAAAATTGATGGAAATTGGAATTCAAATTAAAACTAAATTGAATTCTAGTGAAATTAATTGATAAAAGTAGTAATTCAAAGTTTGACAAGCTTGTCATTAATATGGTAGAAACTAAGATCACCATCAATATTTCATTAATCAAGGTTGTCAAAAATAACTTATTTACATTCATCATGTATTAAGACAATATATGATATCATCAATAAAAATTTGATAGCCATGGTCAAAGTAGGAATGTCTAAAACTACCAAGTCAGAATAGGTCTCATTTCTCTATTCATATGGGACAAACACAGTCTTTCAAGATAAAAATTTCAATACCATTGCATTGGCCATGGATGACAAATAATAAAATAACTTATTCTACTATGTGTAGAGGGTTCCTCCCCATACGTCTACCTTCCAAGGGCTAACTCCAACTCATCCATTGTCTCTATCTACAGAACTCCCAAGTGGTTTTTTAGATAAGACATGGATTAAGTAGATGTAATTGACCATAAATATATACAAACACCAACATATATAAGGTTATTTATTTATATGTAAAGTTCTAAATATATATATAAGGTTTTTTTGTTAATAAATTAGAAGGATTTATTTATTTATGGATTAAGTAGTGTGTTATGTGCCCTCTATTGCTGATAAGGGTAAGGCACCCTTGATTAAAGATCCATCTTCTCCACATTCCTTCAATGAAGAAAAATAACTACATCATGCCATGGATTTATCACACCATGAGGAAATAATCAGACTAAAACAAATAGAGTTATATGTTTGAAAGGTAAGGACTTGATGATTTCTAATTTGAAATAAAGGTGGAAAGAATATGTTACTAGAGTTAGTGAACAAGAAATAATTATTTAAGGAATATAAGCTAAATAGACTAGGATCCACAATGTAATGTTTTTAAAGATCCAAGAATAGATTAATTTGCAAAATTCTCTTACTATCAAGGACACTCAAATTGTTGATTTCTAAAAGTCCAATGTTGATAAGCATAATCTAAATAATAATCTAAGAGAAAGTATTTATGATAGAAATACAATGCTTCCTAACATACTAATATAATAATAGAGATTGCAACTCAAAATTTTGAGTTAAAAACCTCTATTCAAGTCATGTAAATATAAACATGAGAGATTGCAGTTCAGATAGAAGGTCCAATAAGAGTTGTTCCCTCTTTCCCTGTTCCATTACATAAAATAATCTTTGTTTGACATATCACCCAGAAGAAAATTCAAAAATTGAAGGATGAAAATGCCAAACTTAAGGAGGAATCTCAAAATCAATTGGTAGAATCCTAACTACAATTATAAAAAGCATATGCTTCTATCCATCACATTTATGCTATTTCTGAGAAACTATTAGCATGCAGGCATCTTTCATAAATTTATGTTATTTTCTTACATGATCAGTTTTATAAATAGAAGATTTAGTTAATTTCCCTTGGTTTTTCACATATCATTAAAAATGAGCATGTATTTGTGGATATTTTTCTAAATAGCATTAAAGAAAGGTAGGATGCCATTTGTGAGTTCTATTTGTTGTTAGGATAACAATCTAGTTTTTTGATAAATTTATTTTTTGGAGATACATAATTGCATGCCTTTCTCTCCACTTTAAGGAACCAAATGGCATGATAATAGGCCAATAATAGATTTTTAGAATTAAAAATCACCACTGGGTTATGCATGAGACCACAATTTCCAGAAGCAAAGAATTTTACTTTTCAATGACTATATTATATGCATATGAATAACAAGTATCATGAGCTATTGATATCTAATATTGTTGATTTTACAGATTTTCTAAACCACCATTATGCTAATGGTTTCAATTCAAGTCTTCTCAAGTGGGAGATATTACCTATTGAGTTAAAGCATAGGGAATTCCTTAGCCCCACCAATATTACATGGAGTCTAAAAAGAGCCAAAATAGTTTCCCAGATAATCACTCAGTGCTTAAACTAAAGAGGTTTATATGTCTGGATTGGGATGAGGATTAGGCCTCCTATCATTTTGTGTTTTCTATCTCTATGTCAGTGTTGTAATTCTCAAATAGAAGTTGAATTTGAAGCCTAGATACATATAATTTTTAGAGATCTTTAATTCTTTCCAAGGGGCCACCATGACTAGAGCCATCATTTTGAAGTTTATGATCTGAGTCAAAATTTTAAATCAAAAAATTTAGATCAAGGATCAGTCATCCCACTCCTTTATGAGAGGAATTGTAAAAGGTAAAGTATGGGAGAGAAATGATGAGCATTTCATATAGCTCATCATAGTTATATAACATACCCATAAAGTGTTGTGTTTGGTTATATATTATATTGCATTTAATAGTTAAAGTCTTATCTAAGTAGGATATGAATACAATTTATTATTTCTTTGTATGTAATTTATTGCTGAATCTTGACCTTATTATTGTGTCTAACTTAGATTAATAACATATTTTTGAGTACAACAACACATCCCATGGATGGATAATTTTGGGTAAAGGAACACATCCCAAGATGGGGTAATTTTGAGTAAAACAAAACATCCCAATAATGTGGTAATTTTGAGAAGGCAACACATAGTTTTTAAAACTCTTTCGGCTACAATTTTGAGGATTCAAAAAGTGAGATCTAAAGATTGAATGCTCTGAGGACACTCCAAAATTGCTCTCAAGATGCTCTGGATATGCTCCAAAGACATACACAAGATGCTCCAACAAAATCTTGGAATGATTTGAAGCCCTTAGAGGGTGATTAGAAGACTTGTACCAGATGCTCTAAAGATATCAAGATGTGCTTTGAAGACTAAAAAAATATAATAATGCATGGGACCCATCTAACCAATAATATTAAATCATGAGGAAATTTTTTTCCACCCTAAATACTAATGCTAGGCGTTATTCAATCATTCATTCATTAAAGTTTATGATGCGACATGAGGGAAAATTTTGCCACCCTAAAAAATGACTTTTCAACTCAGTTCAAAATAGAAATAATTCAACTCAAATAATAATAACACAAAATAAATCAAAAAATGACTTCAACTCAGTCTAAAAAAGAAATTATTCGTAGTATCCCAAATAGAGCCTACAAATAAATGATGCAAGGAGATAGAGATAGGGTGGAACCATTGAAACCCTCTCACATCATGGCACTTTTTTACTATGATTATTTTCTTATAGTTAATAAAAAATGTCTGCTTTCACCTCACATTCATCATTTGGGTCCCTATTGAATACAAGTAAGCACTAAACAATCCTAATCTCTACCATTTTATTATCTCAGCCATTTCATTATTTGCTTATAGTTAATTTAAAAAAATATCTATTTTTACCTCACATTCACCATTTGGGTTCCTATTGAATACAAGTAAGCACTAAACAATACTAATCTTCACCATTTCATTATCTCAATGATTTCATTATTTACTTATAGTTAATTAAAAATGTCTACTTTTCCCTCACATTCACCATTTGGGTCCCTATTGAATAGAATTAAGCGATAAACAATTCTAATCTCCACCATTTCATTATCTTGACCATTTTATTATTTGCTTACCATTAATAATTTTTTTCTGTTTTCACCTCACATTCACCATTTGGGTCCTTAATGAATATAATTAAGCGCTAAATAATCATAATCTCCACCATTTCATTATCTTGACCATTTAATTATCTTGGCTATTTCATTATTTGCTTACAATTAATAAAAAAATGTTTGCTTTCCCCTCACATTCACCATTTAGGTCCCTGTTGAATAAAAATAAGCATTAAACAATACTAATCTTCACCATTTCATTATCTTTGCCATTTTATTATTTTCTTATAGTTAATAAAAAATGTCTATTTTCCCCTCACATTCACTATTTGAGTCCCTATTGAATAGAAGTAAGTGCTAAACAATCTTAATCTCAACCATTTCATTATCTCGATCATTTCATTATTTGCTTACAGTTAATAAAAAATGTATGCTTTCCCCTCACATTCACCATTTGGGTCCCTATTGAATATAAGTAAGCGCTAAACAATCATAATCTCTACTATTTTATTATCTCAATCATTTCATTATTTGCTTATATTTAATAAAATATTGTATGTTTTTCCTTCACATTCACTATTTGGGTTCCTATTGAATACAAGTAAGCATTAAACAATCCTAATCTTGATCATTTCATTATATTAGCCATTTCATAACAACAATCCAAGTCTATCACAATGTCAGTGATTTTATAACTAAATGTAGTAAACAATGAATAAAAGGGTCATGTCAATCCAAACAAATCACACATTTTAGATACAGTAAAATAATACATTACATAGATTAAATACTTGAAAAGAAGCACCTGTAGAAAAGATAGTGAAAAATGGGGTCAATGCTTCCACCACTAATGTCATAGTTAACCTAACCGTCAATAAAATAATATTTTTTGGCCTTCAAAAGGGACAGAGAAAAATTGAAAGAAAATAATGGAAAGAAAAATATAAAATTAACCCCAATTTTGAAGCACACAATTTTTTTTAATTCTATAATAATTTAAAAATTTATATAAAAATTTGTAACATATTATATATATATATATATATATATATATATATATATATATATATATAAACATATTAAACATTTGAACAATGTACATTATTTAATAAAAATGTTTAAAGATTTAAACATAAATTAAAATAAATAATAAACTTAGTTTTTAAATATAAAAATATTTACAAATTTTTATTGTTTATTATAATTATTCTAATTTAGAAAGTTTATTTATATTTGTTCACTAAATTACATGATTAAATTATCTAATAGGGATTTGACATCTTAATTTTTAACCCCCATAAAATACTTTTGAGATAATTCAATTCACCAATTCAAATGCCTGTGAGAGCTAGTCACCTTTTTTGAATTAACAAACTAATATTTGAAGAAAAGTTTGATCTCAAAATGGTAATTAAAATAAGTGATACAAAATCCTACCTAGTAACTCAAAGACCTAGACTTGAAAAATGATTTTATGTGGTTATCTAAATTAGGGTTATGTGAGGGCATAAGCAGTCTACACCAAACCAATCTATAAACATTAAATTTTCATTCATGACAACAAGTCATGTGATATCTCAATGCAGAGTTAGGGTTAAACATTTCAGCCAACAACACAAGTACTTCAACTTTGAAGCCCAATATTGGGGTTGAAAATACGTGGCCAAATCACATCCATGTAAAATCAATTAAATTTAAACAAGAAATTGTAAGCCAAGCAACTTTACTCTTGAAAAAAATATTTCAATACAAATATCACAAAAAATTCATTTATCAAGATTATATAAATTATATTATTGATGAAACACAAGATTTAATTATATCTCTTGGGAAGCTCTTCAAAGACATTTTGACAATTAACTGGTACATCCAACTATGTATTCATCTAAATTTACTCACTCCATTTAACATCACTAATATTATTATTAGTCGATACTAATTCCACTTATCTAATTTATCCCCTTTCATCTTGCTAATTTATCACCCCTTTTTAATTATTTATCTAATGTTCCCTTCATTATTTTCCATCTACTAACCTTATCCATCCCACCAATCAATTAATTAATATCCTAAATCTCCATTATCCTATTTTAATCCCCACTTATATATTATTTAAGAATTTTAAATTCAGCTATGGTCCACCTACCCACCAACATTAGCCTATTCCTAGGCTCTCCTACATCCCTCATCTCTATTCACCCACCTAATCCCTATCTTTCTAATTATTTATCTAATGTCCCCCTTAATTATTTTCCATCTACTAACCTTATCCATCTCCATCAATCAATTAATTAATATTTTAAATCCCCATTACCTTATCCTAATCCCTATTTATCTATTATTTGTGAATTTTAAATTCAGCCATGTCCCACCTACCCCCTTACATTAGCTTATTCCTAGGATCTCCTACACCCATAATCCCTAATCACCCACCTAATCCATATCTAATCTCCTAGCTAAATCTAATTAGTCCCTAAGAGGATTATAGAATTCTCTAATTATATAATCCTCTCTATTCTCACCCCTCCTCTCTAGAAGCCTCTAAATCTAGAGGCTTCCAAGAATAATCCACAACCCTTAATCTCCCCAAGCCAACTTTGAATCCCAACCATTGATCATTGCCTCCTCTTTCTATTTAAACAACTCCATTCCTCCATTGGAGCTAACTACAAATCATCTAGCAAATCCATGTCCAACTATTAAAGCAATCAAGTCTAATCTCCATGCCAGTCTAATCCATCATCAATAGTCCATGATCATGATAACATAATGTCAAAATTATGAGTCTAAGAATCAATCCAATCCTCTTGTTTTCATATTCTATTTAATCATGATTTAGAGCATTTAACTTTAGGATTATAATGTTGATTTAAATTGTGAATTCATCTATTGCATTTAGTTATAATGTCTCTAGATCTTACTTAGGTAGTTTGATTTTTGAGTAGATTTAGATTACTAAAAATTGGTACATCCCAAGATGATCAACGTCATTGTCATCTACCTCGGGACACTTACTATATATAGTATTTTTATATATAGACTTTATATTTATAGACTATATCTAAATGTAGATTTATATGATTTAGGGAAATTCATTTCAATAAAATAAAAACACTCATTTGGGAAGCCTTTCAATTAGGGCGTTTTGATGATTAACTCGTACATCCCAAGATGATCAATTCCATTTTCAGCTATTGACTCATTTGGAAAGTATTTCTAAAGCATTTTGATGACTGAATGGTCCATTCATTATGACCAAGATCATTTCTATCTATCAAAAGAACACTTTCTATTTATATAGTATGTCTAGAAATAGGTTTCCATATATTATTACATACTAGACTTGAATCCTTTTATAGATGTCTTTAGATCTTAAGATTTGTATTTGAGACAAAATATTGTAAATTAAGGTAAAGGAACCAAGGTGATGCTTTTTCACAATCCTCATTATAAGTGATTAAAGCATTGGAGGAAAAAAATTATCTCATTGAAAAGAACACCTAAAAGGCATCCAAATTATGTGCTTGATTCAAAATATGTGTTGCATAACCCTCTTGCATTAGAGGTATCATTTCATCCCTTGTCACCACACTATGTGGCACTAAATTTTTTGACTTATGAGAAACAACTGGGTGACCTTGAGTATGATCAAGAAATGAAACTCCTTGCATTAAACAAGCTAATAAATTTTGGGGCCACTACATTAGCCTCATATAGTACATGAAAATTTAAGATCACGGCATCTTACAATGTTATTCTGAATGAAAAAAAATGTGATACCAATCAAACAATGAACATGACGGTACCACAATGAGCTATATTACAAAATGAATCTCATAAAAAAATACTAAATTCATAAAGCCTTTGGTGCTTCTTATTACAAATTTAGCTGATTTGACTCCTTAATTTTAAATAGGGATTTGACTCCTTAATTTTTTCCCCCCCTAGAATACCTTTGAGATAATTTAATTCACCAATTCAAATAACTCTAAGGGTGAGTCAACTTTTTTGAATTTACAAACCAATATTTGGAGATGAATTCGACCCCAAATTGGTAATTAAAATAAGTGACACAAAATCATACCTAGTAACTCAAAGACCTCTTGAGAAAAGATTTTATGTGCTTATCTAAATTAATATGGTTATGTGATGGTAAAATTAGTCTATCTCAAAACACTTACTATATATAGTATTTCTATATATAGACTTTGATCCATTTATAGATTGTATATAAATGTAGATTTGTATAATTTAGGAAATTTCATTCTAATAAAATAGGAATAGACTCATTGCAACAAATTACACATGATGGGTCTCCTACCATGGGTTTTAGATCAAATCCAGGGGATCATCAAAATTAGAAAATGTTCAATAATCCATTATAAGATCATAGAATAATGAAAATTATAGAAGTTCAAATAAGAAAATAGAAGTAAAATGATCATCACATAACTTTAGAACTGATGGTAATGATTTAGAAATAATAGGATCTTGCATAATAAGTGGAGTTTCATCTACATTTTTTGAAGATGTAACATTATTAATTATTAGGAGAAACAAGTGGACCTAGTGGTATAATAGTAGGCATACACATTGGAACAGATGGTGTCTTTCGAACATATATGTCCACCTCAAAATTTTATCATATTTCTAAACCCAAAATTATTTTTGGTAACTTCTATATTTTTATCACCATTGTAACAAAATCAATTTCTCTATTGAAATCACCAAAAAAAAACTAGATCACCTATAACTGAGCTCCTTATCTAGTGAATACAGATGCCCCTTGATCAAAACCAAGGGAGTTGTAATTTTGACATAGAGATTGTGCTAATGATTTAGAAATAATAGGCTCTTGCATAATAAGTGTAGTTTCATCCATATTTTTTGAAGATGTAATATAATAAAATTATCTAATAGGGATTTGACTTAATTTTTAACCTCTCCCTAGGAATACCTTTGAGATATTTTAATTCACCAATTCAAATACCTGTGAGGGCGTGTCACCTTTTTTGAACTTAAAAACTAATATTTGGAGATGAATTTGACCCCAAAATAGTAATTAAAACAAGTGACATAAAATCATATCTAGTAACTCAAAGACCTCTTGGGAAAGGATTTTGTGTGCTTATCTGAATTATGCTTATGTGAGGGCATAAACAATCTACCTCAGAACACTTACTTTATATAGTATTTATATATATAGGCTTTTCATTTATAGATTGTATTTAAATGTATATTTGTATAATTTAAGGAATTTCATTCCAATAAAACAACAATAGACTCATCACAACAAATTACTCTTGATGGGCCTCCTACCATGGGTTTTGGATCACATCCAAGGATTCATCAGAATGAGAAAATGTTCAATAATCTGCTACAAAACCATAGTACAATGAAAATTATAGAAGTTCAAATATGGAAAGAGAAGTAAAATTATCATCATGGAACTTTGGAATTGATGGTAATGATTTATAAATAATTATTAGGATCTTGCATAATAAGTGGGGTTTCATCCACATTTTTTGAAGATGTAACATTATTAATTATTAGGAGAAACAAGTGGTGGTGGTATAATAGTAAGCATACACATTAGCATAGATGGTGTTTTTCAAACATATATGTCCACTTCAATTTTTTATCATATTTATAAACCCAAAATTCTTCTTGGTCTCTTCTAATTTTTTAGTGCCATTATAACAAAAGTAATTTATCCATTGCAATAACCAAGACGAAACTTGATCACCACAGTTGTGCTCTTTATCCAGTGGATACAGATACCCCCTGATTGAAACCAAGGGAGTTATAATTTTCCCATAGTGATTGTGCTAAGAAGCTATCTCTTTACATTGAAGAATGCAATCCATCATAGACTAAAGCATTACATGGTGATTCAGATCTTGATATATTTGTGACCATAATTATTTTAGATGAACTTATTTTGACATTGTCATGGGTTTGGAATAAATAATAGGTTTAATTACCGATTTACACTCTTTCACTTCACATAACCACACACACACAAATTATATTAGTTATTAAATAAATACAATTGACATATAATATATATCATAATATTTTTATATATTAAACTAAATAATTATATATAAATTATATATTTTGTAAAATATATTTTAATATTAATTGATACTATTATATCATATAATATATATGTTAATATAGGTTATAAATCAATATTATGTATTATATATTTTAGTATAAAATATTTCAATAGATCTATATATTATTAATAGTACATAAATAATATTATATTTTTAATAAAATTAAATTATTTTTTATGCCTTTAATGTAGTGTATAATACCATATAACATGAAAATGTGTTGAGTTTCTACTTCATTTAACATTACGGGATCAAAAATGTGATCATTGATATGGATTTAAAACTTTGCAATGCTTCACCATGTGTGCAGTAGATGAGGTAGATTACTTTGAAGAGTAAACCTTGTGAACTAGGAATTTGACTCAAGAGAGGTGTTATTATCTTGTTAGTGACAAAATGAAATCAAACTAAAAAATCAACACACTAGCTAACATACATCTCTAGGCCTAGTTACTTGGTTGAACTTAGTTAACAATATTAGAATGGAAACACAACTAAAACATGAAAAAAAAATCTTGCACCTCCCTTGAATGCTCCAAATTAGCTTTTAGTAGTGGCTTGCTCGGCTTGTGCTCATGAAGTCTTCATCAAACGAGGCTTGGCTATCTCCTCTTCTCCTTGGCACCTTGTGGATTTGGCTTGGCTTGGCTCAATATTTGGACATTATAACACTAATTTGCATAAAGCTTTGGAATCAATTTAGCATTATAAATTTGGTATGTGAGATTATAATTTGAAAGGCAAGGCCTCCTATTTATAGATTTTTGAGATTGCTTATAATCAACCTGAACCATACATCTTGAGATGAAGATGTGTGGTTGAGGATTAATTCATTTTTTTAGAATTAAATATATAATTATCCTCATCATGACATTGGAAAAAGGGGCATTTAAGAGGCATGGAGGGTCATTATGAGGCATGGGAGACCCATAATCTATTTGTGGCATTTATGGCCTAGGGATGTCTTTTCAAGAAATGAGGTCCCCTGATGATGTAGACATTAAATATTCATTTCAAAAACAAATTATTCAACAAGTTTCCATGAAATTCTTAATTAGGCTCTAATTTAGTTTAACTAGCTCTTAAGCATGATTAAGCACTTTGTGCACAAATTACTCAAATTGATCAGAATGCCTTATTATTAGTCCAAAATTTGACTAGATTGGAATTAGAAGTTGATATCAGATGTGTTGGATCCATTATCCCATTTGGGATACTTTCAACACAAAATAACAAAGGCATGCATATCACATAATAAATTTGATATAAAATAGCAATTTGGAGCACCTAGATGCAAAATTGGTATTTTGACTTGGAATGATCTGATCAAAGTTCGCTGGCCCATAAATTGCATTGTCCCATTTAGGGATACCCTGGCTAAAATTGACATTTGAGTATGTTAGTTTCACATAATTTTGCATGTTTTATTTTTTTAAGCCAAATTATGTATTTTAGGTGCAAATTGGTCAAAAACTTGGTTAGAGGTCATTGGTGGCTAGGTTTAGGTGTCTACAATTTACCCCTATTTGGGAATATATTTTAAACCGTAGGCAAAGCAATGTCTTCTTAAATAATGAGAAAAGGATTGTATGCCAAAAATAAGATGATGGTTGAATAACAAATCTCCAAATAGTTTTGGGAAGCCTATGATGATGCCCCCTCGAGGGAGTGACTCTCACATTTGTTATGGTCGGTCCATCGAAAAGAAACTAGAAGAAAGGTGGAGTTAACCCATGGTTGTGATTAATCCAAATAATAAAATGCTTGCATGCATTGATGTAAAAAGGATACTGAGTTTCCCAAAGGTGGTTATAATAAGGACTAAAAATCAAAATAATGATTTGCCCATAAGTGGTTATAATCATTAATAGGACCTAGATTGGCTAAAGATGATTGTGCCTTAGTTATGGATGATTAGAAAGCATAACTCAAGGATATAAATTAGAATATAGATTAAAGATGAGTGGGTCAAAAGTGATGAAATAGATGAATAGAAGAATAATATTGATTAGTGTGAATGATTTAGTTGTACCTACCAATGAGGAGATGCTTATCCTAATTAGTAATGATACAACTAGAATGGTTAATGGGTTGATTTGATCAAGGGTGGGATGGGAGGATTTACCAAGGTGCCAAAGAGAAACTTCTATAGCTCCATTTATTATAGACCTTCCTGAAGCTAATTTTTGTTATAGTATGTGATGGTAGACTTCATGATATAACACCATGAAGACTATCCTAAAATATGCATAAGGACTGACTGTTGATCCAATAAACACTCAAAAATAATACACCAATGATAAAAACTATGATGATAATATTGATGTATGAATATGGATAGATTCAAGAATAATGTACTTGAGGAATCACCCATGAATGCATATAGACTGAGTCAAGGAAAAAGTGCTGAAAGAAAACAAATAAGCAATCAAATAAAAAAAATAAATAGAAAAACAAACAAACAAACAACCTAAAATAAATAAAAAAATAACAAACCTAAAAACAAAATCAAAAGAAAACATCCTAACAATGACAATGCCCCAGTACGGTGGATCGAGGATAACTGACTAGACTTAGGTAGGACAAATATTTTTGGATTTTGAAATATTATGAATATTTTTTGGCATTTTGAGGTATCTTAACTCGTTAGAGAATGACAAGATACCTACTCACAAAATGGTGAGAGCATTTGGCTTAGGTTTCTCATAAAATGATGAGAGCATATGGAAAGGGGGGCTGAGGTGACCTCAATATGAATTGAGCATGACCCACATAGTCCTAAAATGACCTTAAGTCATAGTAATTCCATCCACACAAAAGGTAGGAAGAAAACCAACTAGGTCCCAACAAGTTCTCAAATATATCAAATGACCAGTCAAATGAAAACAATAATGGCAAGGTGATGTGTTAATGCATGATAAACAAGTATTGCCCCTAGTTTTCCCATAGGTGGTTATAACTAGGATACAACATCATAGGTCAATGATACTAATTTGGCCATAGACGGTTATAATTAGTAGTAAGATTGGTGAAACATTGATTTGCTCATAGACAGTTATAATCAGGCTCACATAAACAAACCTGATACAAGATGGAAAATAAAAAATATCTTGCCAGATCAACTGTCACACTACTTTCATATATTGTCATTGAAACATGGATTTGATAAGAGTTGAAACCTGATCAAAATCCCCTCACAAAAAGTGTGAGAAGAACTAAAGTAACCAAGATCAAAATAGGACTGGGTAGGATGAGTAAAAATAGGCTTTAGTCTAGATAGGAATGGAATGGTTAGATGGCATGATGTTATTTAGTATAATGATGGTTTGATAATTTTGATAAAATGGTAAGAGGGTTGCCCCCAAGTGATAAGGTGATTAGTTGGGATAGGAAATAATGGTAAATGGATATGTAATAATGGAAATGGCATGATAATGAAATGGTATGGTACATGTTTTTGGCCTGGGTTTGGTTTTAGATTTTGTTGTTCCTGTTGATGGGGATATACACATATTAATAAACAAATGATATAAATATAATAATTGATCATGTTAATTGATATCACACACCTCATTTGAATAGTTGTTTTATCAAAAAATTAATATATATTTGGTTGTCAATAATGCTTTTGTGATCTTCATTGGTCATTGATTTTGATTCTTTCAAATATCCAAACAAGCTATCTTTGTAGCCTCTGTAAAGAAAAGTGTGACCATGGATGGTATAAAATAAAAAATAATAGATGGTAGGTTTGATTATGAAATGGAATGGCAGATGATAATATAATGTGGAATGGTTGAGAAATAAATGAAGATCAAGACTTTCAGTTACACATAATATTGTTAATGTCAAAATTGACATAATTTTGGTTGTGGCAGGGTCGAATACTTATTCTCTCGATAAGACCATCAAATTTTTTGTTTTTTGAGTCTGAGAGTAGCTACCATCTAATTAGGTTGTAGATAGGAAGTTGTTTTGATTTGATCTTCATCAAATAGTGAAGAATTTTTGTGCTCAGCTATTGGTGCCTCAAATAAGTTTTCACCAATGAATTTGTCTTGATTATCCCATAACACCTTTGAGAAGGTTTCACTAAGGAATGTTGAATTTTGAATTTGATTGTCTTTAGTGCTTTCAAAAAAAAATCACTAGAAGATGTTGAGTTCTGACTTTGATTATCCCCTAGCACCTCCGAAAAGTTTTAATTTAGAGAGTGTTCTTCTACTATATGAATGTGGTCTTGGCTTCCTTGCTCTTCTTCAAATTCTATGTCACCATGGATATAGTTCAACAAAGTGTGATTCTATTGATCCCAATCGACACTTGTGAGAGATGGAATGTCAATGATATGGCTATTTTGGTTGATAATAATGGCCTGTGGAATGATAATATAATGGAGAAAGGATGCATAATCCTCGTAGAAGATACTAGGATAACTTGTGTTGAAGTTTAAGTACTCATCCTCAAAAACCATAAAAGGATCACAAATGTATTCAAATTA
Source organism: Torreya grandis (assembly GCA_037957365.1). NCBI lineage: Eukaryota > Viridiplantae > Streptophyta > Pinopsida > Cupressales > Taxaceae > Torreya > Torreya grandis. The sequence continues at coordinate 1,058,874 of JARHVA010005297.1, forward strand.
ATCTACAAGGCATGTGTAACCAATGTTTTAATAGCCACAAATATATTCTTCTTCTGAATCTGATTCTAACTCAAGGGACTCTGAATCTGATGTTGAGACTGATGTTGATTCAAATTTTGATGTTGAATCTGATGTTAGTTCAAGAATAGAACCTAAATCTAAATCTAATTCTTCATCTGATGGGTAATCTATTATAATGATGTCTTGTTGAATATTTGGTTTTGGACAAGTAATGACTTGTGATGGTATAATGGCCTCCACAAAAATTAGTTTGTTAGAGTGGGACTCCTCTAAGATAGAAAAATGATCAAGATACAACTCCTTATAGACAGACTTGTCAATAGGAGGCTCTTTAAAAATAGGCACATGGTCAAGGTAATGATTTATCCAAAGGTGGTTATAATCATTAATAAGTGACTTGATAAAGATAGGATCATCATTGTGAGACTTTTTTATAATTAGTATAGGATCAATAGGCAATTCATCACAGGTTGACTTATCCCAAATGGTTGATTCAATAAAAACATCTCAGATTGGTTGGTTCTTTTGGCCTTAGTTTCTAATGAGTTGGAAGATACTAGTTTTGAACACATATTGGTCTTCAAATGATTAGATCAATTGAGGTTTGGATTGGATTGGTACTGTATGAGGAATTACTTGTGGTTAGATAATGGTAGGGCCTTGGGGATCATGATTACTCACATGAACCAAAGGATAAAGTTCTAAAATGGTAACGATAAGGTGTTGTGGGTCTTGATTACCTGCACAGGCCAAAGGACTAGGTCTTATAATGATGAAGGGGTGTTGTGGAGCTTGATTTATCACACAAGACAAAGGATGAGGTACTATTAAATAAATGGTTTGGCATTGTGGAACTTGATTGATCGCACAAACTAAAAGTCTTTTTTGTTAGGTTGTGGAGCTAAAATCTTCACTGATGCAGACATGGAGGAGGTTGCAGGATGAGTTTTAGAGTGTCACAGACACCGGTGTTGGTCTGGCCAACCGACGTCGACAGGATTAGACAAGAAGGCAACCGACGTCGGTCATTGATCGGCCGGCGTCGGCGACCCCCAGGTGGACAGGGACCGACGTCGATCGCCTGTGTGGTTCGACTGCGAGTTTATTACAGGCAATCAGTTGATGAACCAAGTGTTTGCATGATGAGAGCTATTTTTAGACTGAGAGCTGCGGATCTAATTATTGTAATTAGATGTCTAATTATTGTTTAGATGAGATCTATATAATAGACTCATGGTTGTATTGGAAACTTGTTCTAGTTTGAGATGAGCAAAGTTAGCTCCTTCTGTGTGTGAGGTGAGCAGGGGTGTTCCTCCTAGTTCCACAGCAGTACCAAGGTGGGTGCTGGTTTTGGAGAGTCAGCAAGATTCTTCAGGGGTGTAAGATCTTGGTCAACAGGTGTGCATGGCCTATATAGGAGATCTACATGGTAAGTAAGATTGTTGATCTGCAGGTGTATGTGTGTACAAGGTCAAGGTTCACAGGTGTGCAGAACCAAGTTGATTTGCAGGTGTGCAAGATCAGAGAGGACAGCAACACAACAGGGAGCAGAATCAGGTAGGATCTACTTGGAGTACAGGTGTGTACTTGGATAGAGCAAAGAGGAAGGCAAGGGAGTTCCTTCCATAAGTATGGTCTGTTGAATTGTAGGTTGTTGCAGGTTCATGGGAGATCTACTTGAAGTATGTTGAGTACTTGTGGAGTGCGTGGAGCACTGGAGGTGAACACCAACTCAGAGTTTGAGTTGGGTGTTGGGACCTAAGAGAGAGCTTTGAGGAGAGAGTTACTGTTCACTTGAGGTGTGGGAAGCCTCTGAAGAGGTGGTGAAGAAGAAGTGGCATCTTATTTATTATATTCTTTTCTTCAAGAGTTTTAATACAAGTTGTGTATTGTCTCTCATATCATGTGTTATTTCTAAATTCTAGTTACTTGTGTATTCTGGTTATTTCCGCATATTAAGTTGCTCGGTTTGGTAATCAACTGTATGCTTCCGGTGTTTCGTATCCTGACATTTCTATTAGTCTTTTATTTCATGCAAACTTGGCTTACAAGGGGGACTTCATTACCTCCCATGATTTATTTATTTTCATCTCCCAATATTGAATTCATCCACTCCTTATAAGTTACACATGACACGTATCTACATTTGAACATCGCACTACACTGAGTGAATAGTAGGATGTAGTGGTTGTAAAAAAGACTAGACCTTTTTGGTACTAGATGAGGAATGACTTATGGTTAGATAATGGTAGGGCCTTGGGGAGAATGATTTCTCACATGATCCAAAGGATGAAGTCTTGAAATGGTAATGATAGGGCATTATGGAGCTTGATTGCTCACACAAGCCAAAGGATGAAGTCTTGGTATAGAAATGGTTTGGCATTGTGGATCCTGATTACTCACAAAAACCAAAGGATGAGGTTTTGGTATGGGAATGGTGTGATATTATCATCCTAGAATATAAATGGTATGATTTAGTGGAGCCTAATTACTTGCATAAACCAAAGCATCCAAGTCTTCCTCATAAATCATATCATCTCAGTCGTGAGTTAGATCATAAGCTAGTTCTTGACTATGTTCCATGTACTGATTATTATAAAGAAGGTATGGATCCATACCCCAAACAACATTATCTATAGTTGGGTCTTCAAATTCTTCCTCACAAGCCACTTCATGCCAATCAAGGTATCGATTCTAAAGGTTTATAGTGGGATTTTGTGTGTCCATTCTATCATAAGTTGGATTGTATGTGACTCCACCATAAGTGTAACTAGACATAGCCATGTAAATGATGAAATATACAAAATAAAAAGGCTTAGAGTTATACAAACTCTAAGAAAAATTTCAAAGGACAAATGGCCCAAACTTGGTCTAACTTGGTCGAAGGAGTAGAGATATATCTCCAATATGGTCTAAAAGTGGAGTTGTATCTCCAAAATAATTTGTGCTAAGACTTGGCATAAAATAGTCTAACATAAAATTTCTAATGAAAATTTTCATATGCACAAAATGTTAAGCATCTAAATAAAAAATGACATGTCAAAGGTCTAGGTCAAAGTGTTCCAAACAAGGTCTAAACTAGGAAAGGGAAAAGTTGAGTTAATAGGTCTTTTGTCCAAACACATAGTCAAAAGCTAGGCTCAAAAAAAAGGCATATGCTAGGATTTTTAGTCAAATGGCATAAAAATCTAGACTTGAAACAAAGGCTGATGTGATTTTATTTAATCTAACAAGTTTGGAAACAACTTTGACATAGATTTGGCATAGGAAATCAAACATAAACATGATTAGTTGGCATAAGGCATAAGATAAAGGGCTCTTTAAATAAAGATTGTATTTTCATAAATAAAGGCACAAACAATGATAAGGATATATACTAAACAAATAAACCACCAATAGTTTTCAAATTTGGGTAATCGATTAACCTAAGTTATGCTACCCAAAAGAGAAAGATCTATGTATCAATCCCACAAATTGAGTTCTAAACAAAAATAAATCAATGTTTGAATCCAAACTTGACAAGGATAATTGAAAAATCAATGATGAAAACTAGGATTTGACCAAACAAAATAGACAAGATTGGATAGCATGACAACACAAGATAAAGGTCCAAATGGTATACATGACATGGTTTGAAACAAAATAGTTTTTGATACAAGGTAAACTAGTCTTGAAAAAAATTGAGCAATCTAACGGTGTAAGCATGCTAAAATGATGTGATCTATGTTATGTTTCAAAGACTCAAAAGGAAAAATGGTTTGATATGATTTTGGTAGCATAACACTACCCTCTACAACTCAAATGACACACACATAAACAAATTTATTAAAAATTTCAAGGCATAAGTATGGTGTAAAATGGTTAGCATAACACCTCTTTAGACAAAAGAGTGACATATAAAAAAATTGATTTTGACATGGTTTATGAACAAATAAACAAGTTTTAGTCTCAATACATACCAAGCAAAAATGACCGAAATACACTAAGTATAATCATCCAAATAATAGCAAGGGTATGGAAATGTGGGGTTGACTAAACTATCAAGATTTTTAACGTTTATAGGGGAATCAATTTCAAAATGACTTCCACATTAAATAATGAAAAATAAAAGCATATAAATTGGTTGTCCACAACACTTGGCTTGTTGTAAAAAGGTCTAGTCCTTTTTACAACCACTACATCCTACTGTTCACTCAGTGTAGTGTGATGTCCAAATGTAGATACGTCCTGTGTTAAACTCAGAAGGAGTGGATGAAGTCAATGTCGAGAGATGAAACCTTGGGTCAAAGATTCCCTAAAGAACTCATGGGAGGTAATGAAGTCCCCCTCGTAAGCTAAGTTTGCATGAAATAAAAGACTAATATAAAGACTTTAGGGTCATTTTCAAGGTGACCCAAACTTTGATAGATTTTTCGGGAGTGCTTTAGATGACATTATTTCTAAGCCTTGGACTAAGGTTTTTACAATAAGGATGGCATTTTTGATTCCAAGGGTTCCCTAAAGGATAAAAATGGAACAACACACACGCATAAACCTTATCTTTGCTAAACAAGTTTTAATTAAAAAAATATTAAAAAAAAATTTGATAAGTGTGTTAAATTTTAGAACCAAAATGAAATTTGTGGTGGTTTTGTTTTGACCCCTTGGTCTTAAGTTGTAACTTTGAAAGAATAATTATCAAAGCATTCACTTAAGCATCTAAATTTTTCATTAACCCCAAAAAGAAAGTTCCTAATTTATTTTAAAACACTCAAATTAAGTGTGAAAGGCAATTATTTAGTTTTCTTAAATGATTTTCCATGTAGATCCTACAAGAAAAATGTTAGCACTTTGTTTAGCCTTGAAGCATATTTATCAAATGAGGTAACCTTGAAGGGCAAAATATGTCAACTCAAAGTCAAAATTTCAAGAAATAAAACATGTTAGATTATAAAATGTTAACACAACTATAAAAAACAACAATATTAAATATATGAATACCTAAAAATAACAAATTAGAAGGCTAAAAATAAAACATAACACATAACACATAAAACCCTGCACATAAAACTTAAAAACTTGTAGTAAGTATTTTTAACATAACTTTTAAAATATAGATTAGTTTGCCACAAAATTTTTAGATGTTGTCAAAAACTCCGGGGTTCACGTCTCTGAAAAATTTGAGGTTCAAAAAATAAATAAAAAAGTTATCAACTCTGTTCTAATAGTTTTTACCAAAAAAAATACAAAATAGATAGTGACAGTCACTAAAATAGATATAACTTCTAAAATATAAAGGTTTTTTTTTTTAAATTTTTAATAAAATATAAATAAAATATTTATCTATATGAAAAAAAAATTTAGACAAAAATATTCAATAAATAAAAATTTATGACTTATTTATTGGCTGTTTTTACTCAGCAAAAAAAAAAAAAAGAATCAAAACTATGAAACACAAAAATGTTTGTGGATTGCGCTCTCATGAAGATCATCACACTAGGAATGCCATTATGTGAAATATGAATTTGAATCAAGAGATTTGTTAGTATCTTGTTAGTGATAAAATTAAATAAAGTTGAAAAACCAACACACTAGCTAAGATACATATGTAGGCATAGTTACTTGATTGAGCTTAGTTAACAACACTAGAATGGAAACACAAATAAAACATGAAAGAGAAAAAATATTTCACCTCCCTTGAATGCTCCAAATTATCTTTTATTATTGGCTTTCTCTGATTGTGCTCATGAAGTATTCATCAAAGGAGGCTTGGCTATCTCCTCTTCTCCTTGGCACCTTATAGCTTTGGCTTAGCTTGGCTTGGCTTGTTTCAATATTTGGACATTATAACAATAATTTGCATGAATATTTGGAATCAATTTATAATTATAAATTTGGCATGTGAAATATTAAAATTCAATAGGCAAGGTATCCTATTCATATATTTTTGAGATTGCTCAGGATCAACCTGAATCGTCCATCTTGAGATGAAGATGTCTGGTTGAGGATTAATTAAATTTTTTGGAATTAAATATATAATTATCCTCATCATAAAATTGGAAAAAGGGGAATTGAAGAGGCATGGAGGGTCATTATGAGGCATGGGAGACCTATAAGCTTGATATTTATGGCATTTATGTTCTAGGGATGTCTTCTCAAAAAATGAGGTCACCTGATGATGCATATATTCAATATTTATTTCAAAAACAAATTATTCAACAAGTTTCCATAGAATTATTAATTAGGCTCTAATTTTATTTAACTAGCTCTTAAGTATGATTGAACACTTTATGCAAAAATTACTCAAATTGATTAGAATGCCTTGTTATTGGTTTAAAATTTGACTGGATTAAAATTAGAAGTCAATGTCAAATGCATTAGATCAATTATCCCATTTAGGAAGTTTTCAATACAAAATAATAAAGACATGCATCTCGTACAAGAAAATTGATATAAAATAGCAATCTAGAGCACCTCGGTGTAAAATTGGCATTTTGACTAGGAATGATCTGATCAAAGTTAGCTGGTCCATAAATTGCATTGTCCCATTTAGGGATACCCTGGCCAAAATAAACACTTAAATATGTCAATTTCACATCATTTAACATGTTTTAGTTTTTTAATGCCAAATTGTGTATTTTAAATGGAAATTGGTCAAAAGCCTAGTTAGAGGTCATCAGTGACCAGATTTAGGTGTCTACAAACCTATCAAACATTAATAATGTTTGGTAGGCAATGGGCATTAAATTTAAAGTTGTAGTCACATATCAAGAAGGTTAAATCATGTATAACGAGGAAGAATGTGATTTGATTCACATGAGAGGTAAGAGACTAGGGTGAATATAAAATAAAACTATTTATTATGCATTTGATGAAATATTTTCACCATTCCTAGCTTCTCACGGTGAAGAAAAATAATACAATCATTTATAGTCATGCACAAAGGTATGATCTTGCTATGATTCTGTGGTAATAGGATGAAGGAACATTTATCTAATTCTATTTGATCTTGACATAATTTCATTGACTGCGTTACAAAGTTAAAACTTATGGATATTTTGGTTATATGTTGACACAAAACTTCATTCTAATCTTGGACGTTATAGTAATTATATTCCTAGGAGGCACATTACATGGACAAATGAGAAATCTAAATCAAGATTGAATTTTCTGAACAAATCCTAGAGTGTAGCAAATGACTCATTTTTTTATGCAGGAGTTGATAGCCAAATTGGCCTTGTATAGACCAACATGGAATTATACATTACTTGAAGATAGAGCCCACATAGGTATTTTTTAAATATGAATCAAAATATTTATTTACTCACGACTAATACCGATATGTATGAACCTTTGTCTAAGATTTAAGAACAAAAGTTTTTATAACTTGAGTGAACTCAAACTTCATATGAATGTCCAATAAAATATTTGGGAAGTGTTGAATGTGATTTCATTGTATAGATTGTTTGGGAGAAAGAAAAAATTTACATTATTAGTCTCTATTTCTTATTGTCATAATTCCATGTTGAGACCTAGTTGATGAAATAAGATCTGAGTGATTAGATTGTGTATGTTGATAATGATGATAAACATTAAAGGTGAGTTCAAATAAAGTAAGATAGGGATAAAGGTTTCATCAATTAAGAAAACCAAATGAAGATGAGGATAAGTTGTATATTCAAGGTGATTTTTCCTTGAAGACCTGTCAATTTTGTGTATATGAAGTAAATGCATGGATTAAAAGTAAGGACTCATCATATTATAGAACTACTAAAAAAATTTGATGGATAGGTTTCTCTAGAAGAGAATGGAAAAGAGGTGAAAATATTATCATTAAGTTTAAATGTATGTATAAATCTCTCAAATAAAGAAAGGAAGCCATAAATGAATAATTTTAGGAGGACCGAGAGATCCTAAAGGGAAGATTTGAATGATGAAGTAAATTCTAAGTGTAATTTTTGTTTGCATGATTGATTAAAGAAATCTATCAAAAAGGGTAAAGTGAGTTGAAATTAAATATTGTGTCATGAATCTAATTTGTCTTATTAAGACCAATATTTGAAAAAGCTCATTAATTGGATAAAGTATGAATATTAGATCATTATTCTTTTAGAAGTGGATCTAAGACTGAGTGAAATCATTATTGATCCTAGTTTGAATGAATACAAATCTTGCAAAAATAAGTGGAATGGGAAGATTTATGGCTTAATGATTTTTTTTGAAATAATCATTGGTGTTGGTTTTATTATAGTGTGGATGACAACCTTTGAATAAAAATTATGGATTGCCATCATATAAGGTTTATCCACATGAGGAATATTCTAATTTTGAGAACCCTCTAGCTGATAAAGTACTTCATTATTATTATAGGGTCTTCATTATTTTTCTATGTTTACAAATACATGCACTATTATATCTCCAAGTTGATTGAGGATATAGGATAGGCCCCCATCATTGCTACAAATCCTTTTAGACTGCTCACTAATGGAACCTAGCTTGACTTATCTTTACACAAGTGATAATTCAGCTCCCTTTGGGTCAACCATTATGCTCATAAGGTTTGGTTATGGTCCTCACCTTTCCATGGCATTATTATAGGTTATAATAGTGCTCTAATGGTGGATGTGAGCTCATACATCATAAGCATAGATTCTTAACTTTACATCACTAGGTCTTCAAGGTATTTGATTTGGCACATTGTGCTCATGTGGTTTTGATGTGGCATTTCCACGGTATCCTCATGGTACTCTACTCATCGCTATTCAAAATATGACCATTGCCTTTGAATTTGGATCTAGGTAGCTATCTTAAAATTAACATTCATGTTCCCATCATTTGATGTCAATGTGAACATCTTTGATGGGCACATGACCATCAATTTTAAACTCATCTTCAAAACTCTATGCTATGTTAAAATTGATGCCTATTTGTCCATCATTTAACATCAATGTGAATGCCTTTGATGTGTGTATGACCATCAATTTTAAACTCATCTTTATAACTCTTTTCTATGTTAAAATTGACATCTTCATGACCATAATTTGATGTTTGCATGAACGTCTTTGATGGGTGTGTGACCATCAATTTTAAACACATCATTTCGGCTCTTGTCTTAAAATTAACATCCTCATGACCGTTATTTGACATCCACATGAATTTCATTGACAGGTGTGTGAGCATCAATTTTAAACATGTCTATGGGTTTCTCTATTGAGCTTATTACTTATCATTCCTGGGTTCATCCTATTTCTTAGGTGTGCCACATGGCAATTATTTGGTGCTTTTGTGCTATTTTTAATAGGCTCTCACACATTGTTTGATATTTGTACTAGGCTCTTGTGATGGTGAAACTTTTCACCCCATGGAGATCCATAGAAACTTTGACAATTCAATGTTGTATGCATTATTTGATCAACTGTGCTAGGCTCACATAGACCATAAATCTTGAGAACATGCTTGAGATTTAACTCTTTGGTTGAGGTTTTAATTTTCAATACAACATTAGATCAAGATCCAAGGGATGTACCACCATTAGTTTCTTAAAAGTCTTTTGTTGAGAAGGTGACACTTGTCACCCTCTCGCTCATCTTGGGCTCTGTTGAAGTCTTGACTTGGTTCATGCTATTCAATCAATCTCATCTAAATGAAAGTGGATTTTTTATCCCACAAAAGAGAATGAAAGTTAAGCTCGAGAGCATATATAAAGGACTTAGGATAAAAAATTTAAGATAAGTTCTAAACATATTAAAGGGGACCCCATGAATTAAAATGGACCAAAGCATAAAAATTTTGGACCAAGGTTAGAAACCTAAAACAAAAGGACTCCATGAATAACAAAGATATAACGTAAAGTTTTAGCCTAAGGTTTTTATCGTATTAATAAATATGATAAAACTTAGGATAAGACTTTATTCTAAGCCTTATAACAAAGGGACCATGTGACTATTTAGATCAAGCTAGGATTTTTAGACTAAGGTTTGGTTGTGTTGAAAAATACGACCAAGCTTTAGGATAAAAATTAAACTATGTCCATGGTTAAAGATTAATTGGGTTCATGTTTAAGCCATTTCTAATGTTTAACCTCGGTCCCCTTTTGATTTTTTTTTTTTGAGAAATGTATATTGCATAAATTTTTAAAGAATGTAGGAATACAAAATAACTCATAGCAAGCATGGAAATGACAAGTGTCAAAAATATGGGCCATGAATTAAATATCGAGCATCTTTCCAGAGATTGATGGTACATGGCTGAGCATACACATTCTGATTAATGCTATGCAAAGTAAAGGACATAATCCATTTGATCAAGATTGAATGGAGTGCATTCATATGGGTAAGGAAGATCCAATGACATGAGATGAAGGTGGACTTTTTAACAAATCCAGAATAAATGTGATGGTGACAAGTGTCACAATCATGAAGAGTATCACAATATAGCTAATGGTGTTCGATCCCTTGAATCAAGATCAACGACCCACATTGATCCCTGAAAATAAATTTGATGGTTCAAGGCAAAGAGGATTTTTTCAAAGGGAAATCATCACTTTTAAATATTAACAAGTTAGATGCCATAGAGATGCCACAGTGACACCACATAAGTAAGACACAACATATTTGAAGATTTTGTGGACCCACAAAAGGCAATAGTATAAATGCTTGATCCATAAAAAATCCAAGGCATGAAACTCATAATTTGGACTCACTACCACCATTAGAGCTCTATATAAACCTTCAAAAAATCCCTAGAAAATATGAGAGCCAAAATTCAAACCTATGACCATTGTAATAAAGCCAAGGAGAGTTGGATTATTGTTTGTACAAGGATAATTCAATTTTGGGGCTGAATTGCAGTCTACTAGTAGGCAATTTGATAAAATTCATAGCCACGATAGCTTGAAGAGGTGTTTTCAAGGAGTATGTGGAGATTTACTTAACCTCAGATTAAATTATATAATATATATTTTTAAATATATATATATATATATATATATATATATATATATATATATATATATATATATATATATATATATATATATGTCATTTTAATATATTAAATGTCACTTGCCTTCAATTCGACTTGACTAGTTCCAAGGCACATTTGTGTTAAGAAATAGGTGGGAGTCCCCAATGAATTTGAAATTCAAATTTACTTTACAAAATAGGGTCCATATAATTTTCACACATATTTAAGAGGAACAAAAACCACCGAACATGATTGACTATATAATTTCCTATTCATGCTTATTCTTAGTTTTTTTTGAACATATACTATAGAGCACTGACATATCAGAATAGAGCAGGTTATAGAATATCCAAATCATTGACCATATTTATTATTTTCATTTTTGTAGATCCTTATTTTTAGGTATTTAATATTAATAGTGTTCAATATATTTTTTACTCTATCTATAATGTGTGATTTATTTATGTTGACTTGGCCTTTTTATTCATTATTTAGCACTTTATGTTATGAAATCACTAAGATTCAGATAGTCTACCTAGATTATTGTAATATTTTTTAGCCTGTTTGAACATGCCCAACTATGATTTTACTAAGCCTTCTACTAAAGGAACACACATATGACTATTATTCAGGAAAACATGGTTTTCAAATTGTAACACTAAAATTTTATAAAATAATAAAATAAATATAATTCTAAATACTCTACCTGTAGATACTTCAATCAATTTTTAATAAAAAATAGTACAATTTTTAAAATGTGTGTCAAGCCTAGGGAGGCCTTGGGTTGGCCTAGGCAGTAGTGAGCCCTACTATAAACCCTTTTTCAAAAGGAAAAGAGGTCAAAGGAGTCAAGTGGGTGTATAAGACAAAAATGGGTAGACTCCACTAGTTGTAATTCAATATGGGTAGAATCATTGTTTGGTTTAAGTTCTATGGAAAGTAGTCTCACAATAATTACTTTTCACCTTTTTATCATCTTCATCATCTGGTGAAAACTAACTAATTGCATATATTTAACCAATAAACCATGCAGTTCAAATGCCCTTCCTTTCAAATGAATAAGCATGAATAGTTACTCAAAATTCATCTCAATTGTGCATAAAGTGGTGAGCTATTGCATTCCAAAAAAAATGTTATCCCCATCCATGATAATATAAAGCATAAGATAATATAATAGGTAGTCTCCCATAGCTTTATACTATGGAATTTACCAAAACAATGAACTATACCCCCACCTATAATTAGGATTTAATATTTTGGAGTTGGGTAAATGAAATAGTTCAATTGAGTAGCCAACTTACTGTTGATGAATTTGTGTGTACTCCTAGAGTAAATAAATATAGTCGACTTCTATTTCTTGAGGAAACCCACCACCTTAATATTTGGAGGAGTACTAATACCTAAAAGTGCATGACATAAAATAGTAGGTTGAGAATATTCAGATTTGTCTTTAGGTCCTTTCATACTATTGATGTGTGTCTATGTCAAGGATGTAATGCGAATATCAAAATAACATTTCTCAAATTAAAGGGAAAATAGGAATATGGTGGTGACACCTTGGATCTTCACTCAATTTTGATGGAGATATTATGTGGTTAAAACTTACTACCTTCTAGTCTACAAGTAAATCCTGATGTAGAGATAATAGGAATATGGTAGTGACATAATCCCTCTAATTTTTTTATGATTTAAATTTATTTTTATCTACCAATATAATCCTAAAATCTTAAACAAACAAATGGATATACACAATGATCATTAATCTAAAGTGATTCATGTTAAAAAAGTTCAAAAAGAGGGAGTAAGGTAGGGCAAAAAATAAAGTTCCATTATAACAATAAAGACCAACAGATCTCCTTTGATTTTTGTTAAACCCAAATAAAACCCAATTGAAATCAAACTACTTAGATCTTATTCATATCTAGACTAACATTGGAATGATCTAAGGCTATGGGATGCCTATATCTAGACCAGACCTCTAGTTGTGAGGCTAGATCCTTTGAATATGTAAATTTAGGATCAATTACTAAACTTATTGGATGTTGGGATGAAGAGAGGAAGGAAGAAACTAAAATGATTATTCAAACATAACAAGATCCTATGAACTTTGAAAATATGCAAGACCTTATTACTTTAATGTCTTGATTGTCAACATATATTTTTAGTCCCTTAAGTAGTTGTAGGTGAAGATTTCATGGAATTGAATATTCAACTAAGTTTGGCTCCTTGAGGTATCCTCCAAATTCCAAAACTTAATGCATTCCTTTCAGACTATTATCTTCTTAAAATGTTCACCATTTTTTCATTATGAAAAAAAACATATCCTATATAGACCACTGTCCATGATATGATGTCCTTTGTACAAACTGTGATAGGGTATAAAGATAATTTGGGAGTTTTGACAATACACAAAGTACCCATGAGTTGATCTATGTATGATGATCTCTTAACAATCTCATTACCCTACTTAGAAGTCTATACCCTTGAAGTATCCATCAAGCATGGTTCACCCACTTGAATGTATTAGTGTTCTTAAAGCAAGTTGTAGATGTACATTTATGTTTTTTTACCCCTATTTAAACCTCACATGTATCCTTCTTGAGATCTATAATGAGGTTATTCATCTCAAAAGTTCATGCATTTGATGGTCCAAATAGCCTCCACAAGACTAGAAAAGGTCTTAAGATTTCTAGACCCCTGACTATAGCATATTTTGACTTGAAACCAAGCCTATAAGTGTCTCAAGGAAACTTGATTGATTTCTTAAATGCTACTTTATTGGGATTATTGATGCACTTATTGTGCTCCCTATGTCACCAGGGAACAAGGGGAAAGTAAGAAACTCAATTTTAAGTCCTGAAAGACTTGAGAATTGAGTTTTTTATATAGTTACTACTAGAAACATCACAAATAGTAGATATTTGATCACCACTTTAAAAGTCTTCTAGCAGACCCTACTGTAGGGACAATAGATGTTTATGTAGTGACACTTATTCTTTCTAATCTTTGTAAAATTGTTTCAATCTTTGCCAATTATTGCCCAAAATTTAAATGAACAATGGATATTTAAAATATGAACTATGCTAAAGTTATTCATGTGTGGATCCAAGAGTGAGTAGGGTAGGGTATAAAATAGATTGTGCTCAAGATGATTAAAGATACCAATTCTACTAACTTTTGAGGTAAAAACACATGAAACTAGCATCTACCAATTCTATCATAATTCTTAAATCTAAATAAATGTAGTTTAAGCTTAAGGGGAAGTAAATACATATGTCTAATATCATAATTTACATGAAAATTACTCGATCATAGTAAATTACATGGCACATTTGATTTTAAATTTGAAGAAAACAAAGCAAGTATAATATAAAATTAGTTAACCTACTATTAAAATCAATATAACAAATACATATAATGTGTGTTATTAACAAACTATATTTTAGAAAATAAACTATTAGCCATCTAAAAACACGAGAATCAGAAATCATAGAACACACAAGAGAACATTACAGATAAACTCTCAAATTCTTTGCTTCCTTGTATTAATTCTGGTAACAATTGTTTTTTGGTTACAAATGAGGGGGAAAACCCTATTATAGGCTCAAAAAATGCCTAATATAATTTTATGTGGACCCACAAAAGGTGTCCAAATATAACCAAATGGCTAAAATATAAGTGTAAGGTACTACTTGGTCAAGTTTTATGACCACTCTGGGTTGTTGGATTCCATATTTGTGCATCTTATTCATCACTTTATATAAGTGCAAGGAACTTCTCTTCTCATGGTCATTATAGGAGACTTCTTCCTTGTGTAAAATTTCTATATATTCCTACCAACTAATGTTTGTAGTTCCTCCATTGAGAACTCAATTCCCTATTGAGAGTCCTCAAGGTCAATGACATCTAGATCCAGTTGATCCAAGTTTTTTATGGAAGATTCCTTAAAAAATTTAGAGACAAGTGTAGTACTTTGAGAGGGGACATGTTGGCTACTAGTTTCCCCTTGCTCAAAGCTTAGAGGTAGACTTTGTCCACTTGGAGTAGCCTGCAATGGAGGTCTACATGGCCTATTCCTAATGAGAATAACATTGTCTTTTTCTTCCTCTTGTGCTTCCTCATAGTTGGCATTAAACATGCTCCCATGAGTTGGTGGGAGATGGGGCCTCACAATATCCTCTTTCTTTTTCTCCCTATGAAGGCTCATTTCCAACTTAATTTCTTCCTTGTAGAACTTTTGAGGACTACCTCATCATTCATTACATCCTTGTAAATCCATTTGTGCACCTCTTATTAGTGTTTATGTTCTATAGCCACATCATTTTTGAATTTTAATAAGTGACTTGAAATGAAATTTTTGGGGTCCCATGCCCTGAAATCATCCTTAGGCAATACATATGAGTTTTTATGCCTTGCAGCTACTATAATGTCCTGCCACTTTATGATTTTAGTTGTACCTAGCTTGTAAGGAGTTTTATGGTGGATTTTATTCAAGATATTTCTTTTGGAATTCAATTGCATTATAGTTTAAATTTAATGCTGATTTTCCTTTGATTCACAATCAATTTTAGGTTTAAAGCTAAATTTTTCCACCTTTTGATACGTGGCACCTTCCGATTATTCTTAGGGGCTCTCTAAATGCATCTTAATGTGATGATTTTTTTGTACCATGCCACATGGAATATTTATATTAATGGTGATCTCTTGAGTGGGGCCCTCTAATTTTTGTTGGTTGAAAGAGTGCCATGCATTATTCTTGTAGATAATCAGAGTTGGCATCGGTGTTCTTGCTAAATAAAAAGGTACCATAATTATATCAAATCCCTTGAAAGGACCTTTATAATCAAAATGGAATGTATTAAAATTCCCTTAAAGTTATATCATATGAGATATATTTAAATATAATTATAATTGTGTGCACTTTCAAGGTATCTCCTAGGAGATATCTCAAAAGAAAATTCTAATAGTGTGCATTAGGGTTCTTGCCAAATAAAAAGTTGTCACAGTTATATCAAATACTTTGAAATGAACTTTGTAATCAATATGGAAGGTATTTCAAGGCCCTTCTAGGTATCTCCTAGGAGATACCTTTAATGAAAATTTCAATCGTGTGCATGTTCAAGGTATCTCCTATGAGATATCTTGAAAGAAAATTCCAATAGTGTGAATTCAGGTTATTGCCAAATAAAAATTTATCATGGTTATATCAAATCCTTTACAAGGACCTTTTCAATAAACATGTAATTTATTTTGAGTCCTTTTGAGGTATCTCCTAGGAGATACATTGAAATAAAATTCTAATCATGTGTATGTTCAAGGTATCTCCTAGGAGATATCTCGAAAGAAAATTCCAATAGTGTGCATCAAGGTTCTTTCCAAATAAAAATTTGTAATGGTTATATAAAATCATTTGAAAGAACCTTTGAAATCAAAATGGAAGGTATTTTGAGGCCGTTTGAGGTATCTCCTAGGAGATACCTTGAAATAAAAATCCAATTGTGTGCATGTTCAAGGTATCTCCTAAGAGATATCTTGAAAGAAAATTCCAATAGTGTACATCATGGTTCTTACCAAATAATAAGTTGTCATGGTTATATCAAATCCTTTACAAGGACATTGAAATAAAATTCCAATCATGTGCATGTTTAAGGTATCTCCTAGGGGATATCTCAAAATAAAATTCCAATAGTGTGCATTAGTGTTCTTGCCAAATAAAAAGTTATCATGGTTATATCAAATCCCTTGCAAGGACATTTGAAATAAATGTGGAAGATGTTCCAAGGACTTTCAATGTATCTCATAGGAGATAACTTGAGATAAAATTTCAATCATGTGCATGTTCAAGGTATCTCCTAGGAGATATCTCCAAAGAAAATTCTAATAGTGTGTATTAGGGTTCTTGCCAAATAAAATGTTGTCATGGTTATATCAAATCCTTTGTAATTACCTTTGTAATCAATATGGAAGGTATTCCAAGGCCCTTTGATTTATCTCCTAGGAGATAACTTGAAATAAAATTCTAATCATGTGCATGTTCAAGGTATCTCTTAGGAGATATCTTGAAATAAAATTCCAATAGTGTGCATCAGTGTTCTTGCCAAATAAAAATTTGTCATAGTTATATCAAATCCCTTGCAAAGAGCTTTGAAATCAACATGGAAGGTATTCCAAGGCCCTTCAAGGTATCTCCTAAGAGATACCTTGAAAGAAAATTCCAATCATGTGCATGTTCAAGGTATCTCATAGGAGATACCTCATTGCAATTACAATTGCTTCTATAAAATATGTTCATTTAGACCTTTTTATTGATCTAGGTCACTTCAAGTGGTTTCATAGTTACATTATTCTCTCCTTGATCTTCATTAATGGTTAAAATTGTAGGATCAAGTTTTTTTGAGATGGATTATATCATTAATGTGGTTAGAACAATTAGATAAATCTATTAAATCTTTGTCCTAGTGATAACTACTCTTCATTGGTCCATTGTGGCATGTAATAATGGAGATAAGGGTCCCTTTCATGCAATTGATCTTGGAGATGAAATTGTTGAAATCTATGTGTTTACCTTGGTGGTACCCCTTGAAATGTTGGCTTTAGTTTGAACTGGACCATGCTTAAACTTATCTCCATTCCTTTTATTTACTTTGCCCTATCAAAATTGCTTTGTCAACCTTTGTTTAAGTCACCCAGGATTGCCTTCATTTGGTTGGTTGTCAAAAAATGGATCGGGTCATTAATCTTTCAAATCATCTCACTCCTTTGATTTAAATAATGTAAATGAACATGATCTATAGATCCTATACCAAGATTCATGTACTTTTTCCACTTTTCAATCACGCATTTGTCCTTAGGGTTCACTAACTCTTTGAATTGCTCATGTGCCATTGATCTGTCTAGGTCCATTAACTCATCAATCACCACTCATCGTTATATTTTCTATATGGATGAATGTGGATCATTGTATTTTCTTAGCCCTAATATTTAAAAATAAATTACTACTTCACAAGCTCAAATTTGACATCCACATAACCATATTTGACATCTATGCGATCATATTTGATGTTCACACGACCATCACTAGGATATTTAAACTTCAATAGTCATTTATCATAGATTTAATTTAACATTCACACACCCATCATGTGAAAATGTCAATGATGTCTGCAAACCATCAATCTGTGGATCACAAATTTCCCAAGCTATTTCTTTCAAACTTTTTGCTAGACATTTGTTGTGGGCTTTGTGTCTCGACAATTTTCTTCAAAGGAATTTATTTGTGGCTCATTTACATCTGACAAAATGTCTGGGGAAATTATTGCAAGATAATTTCTTAAAATAATTAAGTCTACATTATTTTTACCTTGGATAATTTCTTGCAGACAAAATGTCCAAAAGAATTCATGCCTTTGAGATTTTTGCTCTACCACTTTCCCTGAAAGAATTTGTATTTAGTATTTTGCCTCAAAATAAATTCTCCAAAAGAATTTTGCCTTCAAGAAAATTGTCTTTTCCCAAAATAATTTGTGGCCTTGTACCTTTTTTTAGAATTTTTGCTTTTGAACAACATTTGTGACCCTCCATGACTTTTGTTTTGGACCACTTTTCTAAATAAATGACCATTCAGGACTTTGTTTGCAACAATTTATATAAATAAATACCCCTTTAGTAAAATCGTATCAATCCCTTTATTGAATAAATGACCCTTTGGGACTTTGTATTGGGACAATTTCTTGAAAAAATGACCCTTCAAGAAAATTGTATAGGACACTTTGCTTGAAAAATACCCTTCAATCTTTTTGTTTGGTCCACTTTGTCAAAATATAATCATTCGGGAAAAGTTTTTGAACTTTTATTCGACTGAAATGACCTTTAGGCTTTTATCATGGACAAAATGTCCATAAGAATTGTGTTTTTGAAAATGTTTGAAATGATTCCTGATGCTAATCTAAAAACTCAAAATCAATTTCTTGAAAGAATTCCAACACTTAGCCAAATAAAGTGGAACAATTTCTCTGAGGGAATTATGCCTTGTAATTTTATTATGAATAATGTGTGTAACAATTTCTCTAAGATAAATCTGAATGCTCTAACACTTAACCAGAAGTTGAAATATTTCCTAAGTACAAACTTAGGCTTTTCCAAACCTATTCTTGTAACTACTCAGCACCATGAAAACATACCACTTGCATGTATGATTCTAAAATGACCCCTAAGACACCAAATGATATAAGGACTAAGTTGTAACATACCTTATGACATTATAAAAATCCCCTATACAAGACTCTGATTATAAGGGGTTAATCCATTTTGGCTAGTGGGAAAAATTGTCAACATCTTTGGTGATTTCCCAAGGGTGGCATGTTTATTATACCATGACCAATTGCCTAATCCTATCTATTTGGATATGGAGTCACAATTATATAATATTGACATAAAAACTACCTTTATAACGCACCAAATAATAAAAAGATAAAGAAGAAGAAACACATAAGACAAGAAACTAAGAAAATACACACTTGTGATTCAAGAACACTTATTGGAGCACAACCTGACAAGAAATGAAACACATACCTAAACTAATATTTAAAAAATATACCTTCATTCAAGTCTCAATGGTAGGGTTTTAAATGTATCCCATTCATAGGGATAGGCAATTCTTCTCCATTCATCCTTGCTAACTTAAAATAATTGATTTGGTTGCACTTGGTGATGACATACGATATGCTCTATAGGGAATCAAATTTGATATGCCTCCCTAGTTTTTCTCTATCTTCATCCCATTTCAATACTATTTAACCGTACTAAAATGATCTTGGAGTTTCCCTCTTGTCAAAATACCTATTCATCAGTACTTGGTGATGCTCCATGGTCTGATGAACTTTACCTCTAGTTTATTGCAACTCGATTAATTCTATCAATCTCAATTCCATTTGAGTGTTCTAAAGAAACTTGAGTTGATGTGATAACTCTAATATAGGCAAATCTTGAGAGATAGACAACCTGATTTCCCTTTCATAGACAAGCACAAAAGGAGAATTCCCTATTGACCTCTTGGGAGTTATCCTATCAACCCACAAAGCTATCTTTAATTTGGTTTGCCAAGATCTTTGGTTATGATCCAAGGTTATCTTGATGATTATAATTAGGTTTTTGTTATTAGATTTAGTCAAACCATTACCTTGAGGGTAATATTTGGATGAAATTCTCAAGAATATACCATTGCTATTTGCCCAATTAGCTGTCTTAATGCTCATAAAAACAAGAGCATTATCTAAAATAATAGTAGGAGTGCCAAACCTTTTTATGATGTTCTCATTTAACTCAAAATAGAATGTATTCCAAGGCCCTTCAAGGTATCTCCTAGGATATAACTTGAAATAAAATTCCAATCATGTGCATGTTTACGGTATCTCCTAGGAGATATATCGAAATAAAATTCTTATAGTGTGCATTAGGGTTCTTGCCAAATAAAAAGTTATAATGGATATATCAAATCCTTTGTAAGGACCTTTGAAATCAAAATGGAAGTTATTACAAGGCCTTCAAGGTCTCTCCTAGGAGATACCTTGAAATAAAATTCCAATCATGTGCATGTTCAAGGTATCTCCTAGGAGACATCTTGAAAGAAAATTCCAATAGTGTGCATCAATGTTCTTGCTAAATAAAAATTTGTCATGGTCATACCAAATCCTTTGTAATTACATTTACAATCAACATGTAAGGTATTCCAAGGCCCTTTGATTTATCTCCTAGGATATAAATTGAAATAAAATTCCAATCATGTGCATGTTCAATGTATCTCCTAGGAGATACCTCAGAAGAAAATTACAATCATGTGGATCAAGGTTATTTTCAAATAAAAAGTTGTCATGGTTATATAAAATCCCTTGTAAGGACCTTTAAATTAACATGGAAGGAATTCCAATGCCCTTTGAGGTATCTCCTAGGAGATAACTTGAAATAAAATTCCAATCTTATGCATGTTCAAGGTATCTCCTATGATATATCTCATAAGAAAATTCCAATTGTGTATATGTTCAATGTATTTCTTAAGAGATACCTTGAAATAAAAATTCTAATCATGTGTACATTAAAGGTATCTCTTAGGAAGTACCTAGAAATAAAATTCCAATTGTGTGCATATTCAAGGTATTTATGAGGAGACCCTTTGAAATTACTACAAGGCCCTTCAAGGTAATCCCCTAGGAGATAATTTGAAATAAAATTCCAATCATAGGGGTTGAGTTTTAGGGGATGAAAAATAGGGGTTAACAATCCTAATCCTTCATAGACATTAACCACGGGTGAAATAAAATTCTAATCATAAGGGATGGGTTGTAGGTGATGACACATAGGGGTTAACAACCCTAATCCTTCACAGAGGTTAACCACAAATTCTCCCTACCTCCCCATAGCTATAATTTTATATCATGTATCATTTATGTCCAATCAGTACAACTTGCAACTCATCCCCTACATCCCCATAGCTATAATTTTATATCATGTATCATTTATGTCTAATTAGTACAACTTACAACTCATCCCCATACAACCTTGTACTGATGTAGGAAACTCACAGGCTTCAAATAAAGGTTTATCCTTTTAGAGTAGTTATTGCACACTCTTATTCAAGATATTATGGATTTGGCTAGTGATGTATCTGAGGCAACTATAACACACACATAGAAAACTACATCAAATAAATCACTAGTACACATTCATAAATATGAATCAATTTAAACTTAATCATCTTAATCAATATATTTACAAATCTTTCAATAGCTATTGCACATCTACGGATCAATAAATCAATCAATATAGTCAATAATCTATTCATAGTTATTTCACACTAAAGATTATTGAAACATACAACCAAAAAAGTAACAACTAATTGCACATAAATTGGAAATAAAACACTCAAACACTTCACTAACAATCAAAATTGATGTTACTCCTGTATTCAAAAATTCTTTTACAAAAATACAAGTTGGATTAAAATTATTTATATATACCTGGGGAAGGGATCGCCTCATCTTCCAAGTTCATGCAAGGTCATTACATGTGATAGTTAGAACATGTAATTATAATTGTGGTCAAAACCATATAAGAGTAGTCCTATAGTTATCAATTAGATAAGTTGAAATTTTCAAAACTATATAACATGTGCATGTGTACAAAATATAAGTCAAATTTACAGTGAAAAGTTTGAAATATAAGAAAACTATGACTATGTCCTCCATCTATAGAATTTTACATGCATAAAATCTTAACCTATCAAGGCTGAGTTGCCTAGATAACTACATGTATTTTGGTTGGTGTGGTAGTTAAGGTGGTAGTTTTAGAAGTTACAGATGATAACACACTACCATAAGTTTTCTTCTTCTTGGCCTTGTTCTCTTGATAAAAATTATATGTCGCATCATGTTGTTATCATATGATGTTCAAGTTCAACAGCGGTGGTCGATGTATCCTATTAACTTGTCTGAGGAGTCTTTCATTCTTTTCCTTAGTCATCTAAAAATTATTATTAAAAATCTTGACCTCTGTGACTTTATTTATGGCCACACTTAACATATATTCTATCTCTTCTAGTGATAAGCCTTGAAAACTATGTCTGAAGTCATCCACCACTTCTTGAATGAGTTTGTCAAAATTGATCCTATTGATGTGGCATCCTTCACCTTTGATAGATTCAAATCATGTAAAATTTTGAGGATTTGGACCTCATGCACTTGATATTTGGGGGTTAAATCTCCAACTGCTTATAACCATTATCATGCTTCCTCCTATCTTATGACAACCAAGTTCAAGGCATTAGATGCCTCTAGTGTTGTCATTAAATCTAGATGACTATATAAGGAGTTACATGTGTATGAAACTAGAATTTTTAGCTTAGATTTGTCATCTATCAATGAATTATACAATTAGTTGGAATTATTTACATGAGGGGCCATTTAAGACTTCATGAATTCCATTGCCTCCAAAGAGTTATAGTATCGAGAAACTACTTCTTGCACCTCAGCTTTTATGCCTGTAAGGATATGCACAGTATTCACTTTCTCCCCTAATTGTTTCAACTAAGCCTAAATTTCTTGAGCTTAAAATTCAATTTCCTATCGAGCCATATTTTTTCCCTCATGGATATCTACTATATCATCCTTATGGGTGTGGGCTAGGTCTTCAAGATTTTTAATGTAAGGAGACTATCTAGGCTGTATATTCTACCTCTTAGTGAGGGAAAATACTTCATGTATTTACTCAAAAATTATTTTTGTGCCCTTATCATCTTCCAACTTCCTCTTATTCACTCTTTATATAATACCAAATGGGGGTTCAAATAGAGTGGAGATAGAGGGAAGCTCCATGATCTTGAAGCTAGGCATTTGGGTTGTCTTGTTTCTCAAGTCCATCACTCATGGAGGAATATCCAATTGAGACACATCCAAGGTTATAACCATAACCTATTTCTATACATACTCCTTGAATTTTTGTTTAATCTAAGTCTTAACAAGGACATCAGGTAGGGAAGGATAAATAATCTTGGACCAATCCACTCCTCTGAATTGAGGGAGTGGATAGACTATAATCAAATAAGGCTTGAGATTCCTTCCCTTGTTAGAAATAGTCATAGTGATTTCTTCTATGGAGATAGTGGATGGTATGGGAAGGGAAATTTGAGTATATTGGACATGAAATTATGGAGTGTATAATGTATTCTATACCTTTTTGGACACCTTATTCTTTTTTAAGGCTCCGATGGTGGAGGTGCCATAAAGGAAAAATGAGGTAGGTATGGTGAGTGGGATAAAAGTAGATTATGGAATGGACATGGTGGTGGAAAAAACATATTTTTCCACATCAGGGGTAATAAGAGGGAACTAAGTGAATGTGGTATGGTTAAAGGGATCAATAGAGGTGGAAGTAGGCACTTCCACCTGGGGTGTCCTTAACACAGAAGAAATAGAAACACATCCAAAATTGGGCACAGAAGATAAAGGAATACTCATGAAAGGCTGAGTACTTAAGGAAATGTCATGTCCCCTTTTTTGTGGACATTGACAGATTTGATGATTAGCCTATTATGCGACCTTCGTAGGCTAATAGGATGGATAGAGGGTCATAATGGAGCTTGGATTGACTTTGATTCACAGGATTTCTACATTTGATTTTCATTCAGGTTATTTTGGACACATTTGGCTAAGCTCCTACTTTTTAGGGATATTTGATATGCAGTGGAGCACCTTTATTTTGGTATGGTCATGTGCGGAATCACTCCCTGATTCACCTGCTTCAATCGGTTTGAGGATCTGACATATATTGAGGGAGATATTAATATTTGATTGATTTAATCAAATATTAATTAATTGGTCTCATTAATAATTAATTATTAATTATTAATTATTTGGTCTAATTTTAAATTAGAAACCCTAATGCTAATTTAAGAAAACCCTAATTAGGGCAAGCATATCTTTTGAGGGTATAAGGGTTTCTCATGGAGGCCAGTGTTCATTATGCATAGATTATTGATTATTGAAAATTGAAGAAATTCTTCTGTGAAGACTGAACCAAGGGTTCCAGGATTCCATTGCAGTGGAGAACGTTCCCTCTTCATTGTGTGTGATTTAGAGGCTGTGAAAGATCAGCTGATTTATCGCCAAATTGAGAGATCGCTTCATTCAGAAGTTATCACAGAATTCCAGGTTTGAGAGATAACTTCACACAGAAGTTTATCACAGAGCTTTCCAGGTATTTCTTGATTTAGTTCATGCTTTTTGTTTCAATAAATTATACAGAGAGAGATCTGCTGTATTAGATACCATAGATTTCCAGATCAGGGATCAACAGATAGGTTATGCTGAGTTGGCGGCCGTACTAAGTCCGTACAGGTCCGTACAGATCCGATCAGGCACCGACATCGGCAGAGAGAGGGCTTATAGCGACCGACATCGGTCGAATGAGGACCGACGTCGGTAGAAAGCCGACTGACAGAGACCGACGTCGGCGAGATATCGACCGACGACGGCGTCTGTGTGTCGACACAGAAAGGCCGAGACCCTTCCAGATTCAGATTTCACTCCCAGATTTGCTAAATCAGGGTTTTAAGACCAGATTTTAATATTCCTTATTTGTATAACAGAGACTCATCTTTTGTAATCATCCAGAAGAATAAGTAATAAGATGTTGATTTGCTATGGACGGATTATACTGTGATTTGCTTATGCTTATTTGAATATATTCTGCAAGTTTGTATCTGTGATCCGAGTTTTATGAGTTTATATATTCCCTATTTGAAGGGACATTACAGTGGTATCAGAGCTTATTGTGCAGATAAAGGAGCCCCTAAGTAAGGGACATTACAGTGGTATCAGAGCTTTGGTCTTTGGTATCAGAGTTTTTGTGCAGATAAGAGAGCCCCTAAGTAAGGGACATCACAGTGGTATCAGAGCCAAATCCCTGCCATCCTGTTGGGCACATCAGAACTAATGTCTTGCCATCTTGTTGGGTAGCTTGGGTATTAGTATGGCTTTAACAGATGTCAAAGATTTGGAAGAAAGCATGCACAATGCAAAGAAGAAATTAGATCATCCTTTTCAGCAAGCAGATGACACTCTAAAAATTTTGGAGGAGTTGGACACTTATTTAGGCAAGGTGGAGCATTCAAATACTTATGAGATGCAAACAGCGTTATTTCCAGCATTTGATTCGTTGGTGAAGCCCCGATTATTGAGACATCATGATGAGGTGGTAAGACTTGCAGCTCTCTCTTGCATTAGTGAAATGATGAGGATCATAGTTGGCTTTGATTTTCATGATGATCAGATTATGAGAGAGGTACTTTATGCCATGGTAAAAAGCTTTGAAAAGTTGGATAACATTAGAGACCCTCATTTCTCAAGGAGGGCAAGATTACTTGAAACATTTGCAAGGTATGGATTTGAAAACGTTATGATGTTAGTAGGTTGTATTGGTGAAATTCGCATGATGTTTAAAATATTTTGGAATATTTTAGATGAGTTTCATTCTAGCAATATATTGGCATCAATGCATTCTATTATGTTCACAATCTTGTTTGAGGAGGAGGATAAAATTTCTAAACTTTTGGCTGAAGATTTATGGTATGTCTGGACAAAAGGGAGAAATGTCTCACCTAGAGCTTGTATGTGGTTAAAGAATCTAATTAATAGGCCCAAGGATCGTAGTGCTTTTCCTATGACATGCAGCGACTTGCATGATGAGTTTGACAGTCATGCTGATCTAGTACAGGGAGATATTAACACATCTTCAGGAAATGATTTATCTGCAGTATCTTCACAGGTAGGAGTAGTTGAGGATGTTGTGGATGAGCTTTGTCTTCAGGTGAGTTCAGCACAGGTGTTAGACAGTGAGGATGAGCCTGATGCTTGCATTCAGAGTGTGGAGGTATACTCAGAGGTTAGTACATTGAGTATTGCTGATGAGTATGTTTTTGTAGCTGCTGATGAGGACCATGGGGTTGAGGCTCACACACATATTCAAGACTTGGGAGTACCTGATTCTGAGGAGTTTGGGATACCAGTGGAGTTGAATCTCCATATTGATTATTCTCATACATATGATAGTGTGGTACAGTTGGTTGTGCCGCATTTACAGAGAGATCAGTTATGGGATGGATTAACACCATCTTTTGTAGATGGGATTTGCAGTTGCCAAGTACACAGTCTACAGTATCGACACATCCAGGGCAGTTGTGATTTTAGAGATTGGTTGAGTTGTGTTCACCAATTTGATTATGGGTTCCTCTTTGTTCTACTTCTGTTGATGTTACAGGTACTTGCATTGATTCACAGTAGTGCAGAGCATAACTACCTTTGGGATCCAGGTGGATCGAGTAGTTCATTGTTCCGAGATTGCTTGGGGACAAGCAATTTCTGGAGGGGCGGATTGTCATGTCCCCTTTTTTGTGGACATTGACAGATTTGATGATTAGCCTATTATGCGACCTTCGTAGGCTAATAGGATGGATAGAGGGTCATAATGGAGCTTGGATTGACTTTGATTCACAGGATTTCTACATTTGATTTTCATTCAGGTTATTTTGGACACATTTGGCTGAGCTCCTACTTTTTAGGGATATTTGATATGCAGTGGAGCACCTTTATTTTGGTATGGTCATGTGCGGAATCACTCCCTGATTCACCTGCTTCAATCGGTTTGAGGATCCGACATATATTGAGGGAGATATTAATATTTGATTGATTTAATCAAATATTAATTAATTGGTCTCATTAATAATTAATTATTAATTATTAATTATTTGGTCTAATTTTAAATTAGAAACCCTAATGCTAATTTAAGAAAACCCTAATTAGGGCAAGCATATCTTTTGAGGGTATAAGGGTTTCTCATGGAGGCCAGTGTTCATTATGCATAGATTATTGATTATTGAAAATTGAAGAAATTCTTCTGTGAAGACTGAACCAAGGGTTCCAGGATTCCATTGCAGTGGAGAACGTTCCCTCTTCATTGTGTGTGATTTAGAGGCTGTGAAAGATCAGCTGATTTATCGCCAAATTGAGAGATCGCTTCATTCAGAAGTTATCACAGAATTCCAAGTTTGAGAGATAACTTCACACAGAAGTTTATCACAGAGCTTTCCAGGTATTTCTTGATTTAGTTCATGCTTTTTGTTTCAATAAATTATACAAAGAGAGATCTGTTGTATTAGATACCATAGATTTCCAGATCAGGGATCAACAGACAGGTTGTGCTGAGTTGGCGGCCGTACTAAGTCCGTACAGGTCCGTACATATCCGATCAGGCACCGACATCGGCAGAGAGAGGGCTTATAGCGACCGACATCGGTCGACTGAGGACCGACGTCGGCAGAAAGCCGACCGACAGAGACCGACGTCGGCGAGATATCGACCGACGACGGCGTCTGTGTGTCGACACAGAAAGGCCGAGACCCTTCCAGATTCAGATTTCACTCCCAGATTTGCTAAATCAGGGTTTTAAGACCAGATTTTAATATTCCTTATTTGTATAACAGAGACTCATCTTTTGTAATCATCCAGAAGAATAAGTAATAAGATGTTGATTTGCTATGGACGGATTATACTGTGATTTGCTTATGCTTATTTGAATATATTCTGCAAGTTTGTATCTGTGATCCGAGTTTTATGAGTTTATATATTCCCTATTTGAAGGGACATTACAGTGGTATCAGAGATTATTGTGCAGATAAAGGAGCCCCTAAGTAAGGGACATTACAGTGGTATCAGAGCTTTGGTCTTTGGTATCAGAGTTTTTGTGCAGATAAGAGAGCCCCTAAGTAAGGGACATCACAGGAAATTGTTGATATATGCTCTACTTGAAGGCTCATTACCTTAGCTATTTCAAGCTTAAATTATTCATTGGATTCATCCTTAATGTCCTTAATTATCACAACCTCTCCCTCTATTTGTTCTGAATATGGAGGTGCAGTAGGCAAGCCTTATGATGATTCAACTATGGGACTCCCTTTTGGAGTCTTAAGCTTCCTTGTATAAACCATATGGGTATTCAATTATGTAGGGTAGCCTTGTTGAGTCAATTTCATAGTATCTTATGTTATTATCCCAATATATGTGGTAATTTGGGTCAGGGGCATATAAGTGGTCACTTGAATGAAAATGATAATTGGCTTTTCTTGTGTTCTTTCCATCTCATCAAAATCTAAACTAATGGGGTCCCCTACCTATGATCCCCTTCTTGTTCTTGGGTAAGACAACTTGGGCTCTTTCTTCATAGTCTTTAGCTTCAATTTCAAAGGGAGGGATTTAGATGAGGTACCCACCTGGTCCTTGGATTACTCTTTGGACTATCTTCTCTAAAATTTAAAATGCTCTTATCCTTTGTATAAAGCCTTCTTGTTTTCCAATTCCCTTAATATGATTGAAGAATCATCCTAGATCATTCTTAAATGATCTTCTTGAATTCTAACAATCCTTGTTCTTTTAAACATGTTTGCATCATCCTTTGCATTAAGAAATAAAAAATCTTATTAATAGGGAACATGGTTGTGGGGGATATTAAATCCATGTATGTGCTTCTAAATAAGTCCATACAAATCCCAAAATATATGTGAAAGCACAAGAAAAGGATAACTATTTCACTTGCCACCCACTTCTCTAAAATTCTTCCTCATTATGGAAACCATTCTTCCAATTGTTATATGGTGACAAAAGAACAAAGCCTATTTTTGCCTAGATAGGTCCTCTTCAACACTACACCATAGTTGGAAAGTAATTTCTTGCTATACCAACTTATTTGGGACATATTTTGGGAGACACAAAGGATTAACCTTGTTTCCTCAAATAATTATAACTATGAATTTTAGATAGAGGAAATAATCCCCTTTACCTTCTAAGGTTTTTATGATATTTTATCCAATTTTGGGCATGGGTGATCCATGAATGGATTACTAAACTTGTGGATAGACATCTTTATCTATCCTAACCATGTTCTTGGTGTAGGTATATATGTGCATAAACTGGCAATGATTATAAATTTTTTTCTTTATGTAGTCTATGGTTGGGCTCCACAATTCCTTGAGGTCTTTGTAATAGGTTCCCATAATAACATCTAACAAATATGGCATCATATATAAATTTCCCAAAGGCATGGGATGCTCGTCTTTGTGAATTATTTACTCCTTCAGGTGTAAGCTAATTATCTCTCCCATGGCATATGCAACATCATGGGTGAGCATAATGTAAAGTAATGGTACCTAGTCTAAATTGATAAAATGAATACTATCTTGAATATGGTGGCATTAAACATTGTATCTATGAACTCTATGGGATCCTTGATTGAGTATGGTTATGGTGGATTTACTCCCCTAAATATCCTATATGAAGATTCCATTTTAGTATACACTCTATGTTGTTTGAAATTTATTTATAGGTGTTATATATGTTGTATGATCCACTCAACTCTATCTTAATCACTATTTGACTCACAGTGCTCTTCAAGATAGTATCTAGGGATCTTTATCACTGTAGGATAGTAGGATACTTTGAATTCAAGTTCAATTGAAATAAATGAAGGATTCCAATGGATATGTAACACATATATAGGATTTTTCATTGAAAATTAGTTCATGTGACATAAATATCCAATGTTCACTTTGCTTCTATATTCTTATATAATTCAAACTTTGTTCATTCAAGTTGGAAGGCATCTTTAATATATATCATTGGAAGACACTTTAAATTTATTTTGGATAAGTATGGAAAAGGGATAATATTATTCTTGGTATTAATTTATTTGGGTTTATGTTGGGGACTGATCTTTTACAAAATTCCTATAATAAAAAGCCTATCATTTGGCAATATCATTGAGAAAATTGTTTCGAGTAAAATGTCTGAGGAAATTATCCTGAAGGGTCATTTAAAAAATTCCAAAGGGTCATTTTCATTAGGAAATAATCAAAAGGATCTATTTCATATGGAAAAATTCCTGTGACAAAATTCTTGAAGGGTCTACTTCATAGGATAAAGGCTAAGACAATGTCTTGAAGGATAAGTCCTACAGGGCAAAGGGCCTGGGAAAAAAGTCTCGAAGGGTAAAGTGGTGATGACAAAAATATAAAAGGCTATTTTCAAAAAGGATAAAAGGGACTTTTATAAATCCTAAGAGTAGGTTCTAGAGGGTAAAGCACCATTCCCATTATCCTAAAGGGTAAGTGTAGAAAGGTCTGAAGGGTCTACTTCATGGAAAAAAATATGAGAAGGGTCTACTTCATAGGAAAGAATGGTTCAAGACAAAAGTCCTAAAGGGTAAATTTTGGTGGGTAAAGGGCCATTTCAAAAATCTAAAAGGAAATTAAAAAAGGGTGAAGGGAAATTTTCTTAGGTAAATATGACCACAACAAAAAAACCAAAGGGTAAGCTAGTCAGGTAAATGGATTTGGGACAAAAGTAATCATTTCAAAAAAATTGAAGGTTAGGTTCATAAGGTAAAGGAATTATATCAAGGGATGCATGTTTAAATGTCATGGGTTCATGGGTATATGCCACATGTCCTTGACTATTGAAAAATTAAGTCTTAAGCTTAAGGTCATAGGTACCCTTGAAGGTATTACAAGGCCATTCAAACCTTCAAGCATACCCATATGCATGTTTGAAAAATATCTCCTAAGAGATATATTAAAACTTTTGGGTCCATAATAGAGCTTAAAATAAAATACATGATCGTAAAATATAAGAAGCTAATCATTTTCTATAAGTTTGCTCAAAACCCCCATTACTCATTATCATTATGTATTGTAATAAAATACATGGTTGAATATTGACTTAATTAGCTATTTTTATCTACGTGGCTATTTCACTCTAATGCATGTTTGAAATGTATCTCATAGGAGATACCTTCAAAGTATGATGAAGAAAGAATTGAAGTATGCAGTATATGATATTAAAAGCTATTAGTTTTTGGATTGACATAAACTGTGTCTTTATAAAAATGTTATACATAACCTTTTTAACATTTTTAGGTTTTAACATATCTCCATGCTTATATTCTGGTATAAATATAGATTTATCTCCTAAATACAAGTATAAATTGGAGTAATTTTATGAATAACTTGATTAATAACTCTTTTCATGTCTTTCACAAATGTCCAAGATGAAAAATCATATGCCAATGTCTTTCAATTATAGAGACTATGTTTCTCTCATAAATAATGGTAAGGTCATTAGCGAAGGAAGAATACATAAAGTGGCAGGTCTAGATGCTAAATCTCTAGAACCCATAAATATCACTTCCACAAGTCACAATGAGGAAATACCTATTGACTGTGTAAGTGTTAATGAAAATAAAGATTTTGATATAACTGTACTACTTCCATTTCCTACAGATTTTGTGGATGATTTTGGGGATGTAGTTGATAGTTTTACTATATGGAGCACAAGAATGATGCAACATGTCATAGACAAGTTTTCCATAGATAATGACATGGAATAAAGACAAAATAATTTGAGTTCAGTTCTGCTTATATAAACATTACAATAAAAAACCCCTTACTTGTATTCATTTGTTTAATATATCAATGATCCTACCACATTTTAAAGCTTAATACAAACTTTTCTTGGGAAAAGGGGAAATTTATTGTACAAATGTACAACTCTTACAAATAATGAAAAAATTGCTTTTGGTTATGTTAAATTTGCATAAACATGGGAGATTTTTGGTTGAATTCATGTCCCAATGTTAGAAAATGAATTGGGAATTTACAAAAGGCAAGTTATACAACATTATGAGACTTATAGTATAGAGGTAACTGAAACATATATCGTTAGATGGCCTTCTAACAAAATAGTGGGCATTGAGACTTGTAAAGCAATCAATTTACCATACATGACACCAAAGGAGAAGGAAATTAGAAATGTTTGAGACCAACTGGATAATGGATTCACTCCTTGCCTAAAATTCCTAGTGTAAAGGCATCCATAAAGATTAAATCATGCCTAAAAATACTCAAGCCAAAAAAGAGATCATCCAAACACTTCACTCAACCAAGTGGAATTTGATGAAAGCATAGATAGTGAGATTTCAACAATGTATGTAGATAAATGTTGCACCAATTTTTTTTTCAGTCTGGATTATCATTTGAGATTCTAAAATCTAAAAAGATGAAGTTTGTTGATTCCATCACAACAGATAGGAGGTAACATGTCTTGGATGCCCTTTTTTCCAGTTTATTTAAGAAAAATAAAAACAAAACTAGCATTGATTTTTAGGGTATAGAGATCTATTTGGAAGCTTGGATTAAAATATACTGATTGAAGAGAAATAGCTTTTTTGACATTCAAAATTGTCACAAAAATTGGGAATGAAATGCATTCCATGTAGGAATATTTTGACAAAAGCCATAAAAGAAGACAATGGTAGCTAAAGATTTGTTGGACCAATTGGTGGATGATTTTGCAAATGTTTCTCCATGACTAACATGCTAGGTAGATATATATATAGTTCATGAGAAAATGTTCAACATCTTTTAGCATCTTTCACTCAAGAATTTATGAGGCACCACGATAATGCACAACTATAAGATATGCAATATGAGCCAATATCCTAACCAAAATTCAATAACATGTGGAGAACTAAGTTTCATGATATAACCATTGCCATGTATAATGACTTTGCTAGGTGAAAAACATGCATCTTATTGCCTCAATAGAAATGCTCTGGGTCCCTCTCTACAGATTGGGAAGAGTGTAGTGATCAAGAATTCATGATGCATTGAAATCAAATACTTTTTTCAAGATAAATTTATTACACACATAAATGAATGTCAGAGAAATACATTGAAGAATGCCTTAGTGTCATTCATGACAAGGTGTAACATCAAAAAAAATTGTGTCGAAGACAGTGATAAAAATCATAGTAGTTACTCTTAGAATATTAGAGTTATCAATAGTAGAGATTATAATACATGGTCATGGTGTAGGTGGATATGGGCATTTTTATTGTGTGTTCTTGGATGGTCCAATTTTACTATCACCTCATTGAACAAGTGCTTCAGAGATATGGAAACAACAATGCCAAATACTTATGAATATTTAATGCATAAACCTATATATTCAAAATATCCATTGTATGATGCACTTTTGTCTAACAATTGTTACCCTGAATACAAGAAACATAAATAAGAATCAAAATCAATTGGTTCCTTCAAGAAACTTCCTTCCAACCTTCAACTAGACAACTATTTTGGGGACAATAAGAACAAGTACTTTCATCCATAATTATATTTTAAAAATATTACATTTAAAAATTCACAAAATCATGTTTTTTTGTATAGGTATGTGTTGTAATATTTATCTCTCCTTGTCTACAAAGGTGTTTTCCTCAATGTTGAGGTTGGATTTCTCCTTGTAGGACATACCCATGAGGATATCGATGACACATTTGTAAACCTGTCTAAATGTATAAAAAGGAAAGATGTATGAATTGTGGTAGAGATGATGGACACTTACAGGACATGTGAAAATACAAGAAACTTCATGCCATATTCGATTGAAGAGGTAGTGGATTTCAAAGAGTATGTTAATAGTTACTGGTTGAAGGGAAGAAATGAAATAGTAAGCTTGACAAAAGGTCAATACTTTCTTCTATGCATGGAGAAAGGTTAGCCCATTATGTGTTGAAAAAACTCTATAAGAGATAGAAATTGGTCCCCCCCCCTCCCTGATTACATTATGGGGAACAAAATAAAATGGTGAGCCAAATGTTCCAGAAGGTAATCCGACAAAAAATTATTTCAAAGGCTTGAAAATTAGAGAAATATCTCAATATTCTAATGTTACAAAAGAATTAGATAGAATTAAAAAAAAGAGTGAAAAAGAAATTAAATATAACTTGAATAAGTATGTATAATAATTCAATTAATTTGGTTTGACCAAAAATAGTAAGTGGAAAGATCTATCATATTACATCCAAAACATCCATGATAAAATGAAAGAAGACAGGTTCCCTTCTGAAGTTGAGTGCACATGATAGTTTTAGCCTAGAAATCATCATGACATACCCCCAAATAGAGATATGCATAAAATTATTCATGATAGGACCCTTGATTTTGGAATAACATCTATAGATACATATGTTGGTTCAAGAAGCAAAAAAAAGAAAAAATGTATTTAATCCAGCTCAAGATGTGTAAATCAGAGATATGTTATTTGTAAGAATTGATGATTCTATAGGAGTAGAATACACAGTATGGGTTGTTAGAGATAACATTAATATTGAGATACTACAAAAAAATTGGGATATAGAATGAAGGGTTAATGTAGCTTTGTTTATCCCAATTCATACAGGTGAAAAAGATGCAAAAGAAGCATAAATTTATTCAGGCTACTTAGACAAGAAATGGAATCCAAACCAAACTGACACATATCTACAATCCATACTCATAGATAGTATCATCTACTCTTGGAAACCAAATAAAAATTGGAGAGGTCATACACTTATTCTCACTAATTTTTTGAAAGGCATTGTAATAGACTATTTGAATGCATCATCCCACTAGGCACTAAAAAATTAGTGATAAAAGGATTGGGAAAATTGAAATGGTGTTTCCTTAATTTTGGAATGAGAAATATGAATGTTTTTTTCAAAATTTAGTCCATTTTTTGAGAATGTATAATGTTTTATTATTTTATTTATTTATATTTATTTCTAGTGGCACTTCACATTTTAGGTCTTGGAAAATACACTTTGGCATTTGAGTTTTATATTTTCTACTATGATAATTTAGTTTTTGATAATTATTCATCTATTTAATAACATTTGACTTTTGGAATGTTCACTTCAAATTTTTGTGACTCAAAATGGTCTTCAGATTTTATGTATTCCAAATAGCTAGATCGCATTTTGGGAATCATGAAAACCTCTTTAGCTTTTCAATTTTTCAAATTAAACTTCAAATTTTGCATCCTTCAAAATGGTCTTCAAAAAATGGTCTTTATAATTTCACATCTAAGAATTTACACTTTGGATTTTATGTTTTTCAAAATAAACTTGGAATTCCTATATATGTCAAAAGGTCTTTGGGGTTTATGCCTCAAAATGTCCCATTTACACATCAAGATTTGTTCTTCAATATTTGTGTATCGATAAATGTTATTAGGCTTTTTAGTTTTTCAAATTATACTTAGTACAAGCACCCAAGATTATGCCACATGGAAAAATATTAGTGACTCCATTATGTAGAAGGACGACTAGTCCAAACAAAACTCTCAAACAATACGAGCACCTGATATTGTAGCATGCATCACAATCTTGGTAACTCAAATATGTGGGAGATTATATTAATAATATAATAATAGAAAATCCATGATCGACATGTGGCATGTACAAAAATATGAGATAAACTTTAACAGTTATGAGGACGTCACTTAAATTAGATTAAACAAATAGTTCATGATCCAATCAACTAATGACACATGGCATCCCAATCATCGTATGTGTTTTAAATCACATATTTCCCAAGCACCCAATTGATGTATGAATTATTTTCCTTAATAAATAAAATTCCATGTCTTATTATCTATAAATGCATGGTCTATGAATTAGTTTGAACGACCACATAATTTGGACTTATTGCAAATATATAATATAGATGTGATTTATTTGTAATAAGTCCAAGTAATTATTGATGAAGTCTAATTTATTTATGATAGTTTTCAAATACTAATTATTTATGATCATTTTAAATAATTTAGACTTATCACAAATACATTAGATAGATGTGATTTATTTGTAATAAATCTAACTTAATCTTAATACAACCTAATTTAATCTTGATATAGTCCAATTTATTTTTGATAGTTTTTGAAAATTTGGATTGTTGATAAGTTCATATTATCTAAAATATTACTTTGTTGGTTATGTAACCCATCTAGTGGTTTTGAAACCAATGGTCTACATACATTGGTGGTTTTGTCAAGAGACAAAGCACAAGAATGGGAATAGTTACAAATCTTTCCAATCCTAAATGATGGTTCATTTAAGCATCTTGATAAAATCCAAAGTTGAGAGAGCATAAATATAGGTTTTGTATAAGTTAGATGATACCACATAATACAGTGAAAAGTCTTGAAGTTGGATTCACATTGCAAGTTGAAAGTTTGAGTCTTTGTTCTTACTACCTCAATTCTTGTAGCTATAGATGGTTGGTTCAACTATGTTAGGGTTCAGAGAAGTGTTTTATAAGTGAAAATTAGTTTTGTGTATGAGTTTTGGATAGATTAGTAGTTAGAATTATGTCCTTAAAGCCATGTTTGACAATACCTTGTACATTTATTTCATTATATAGTGGAAGGGGAGTGCAATTTCCTTAACCTTTGGAGTTTTTCCCACATCAAATTTCTCCATGATAACAATTGTGTTTATTTTTGGCTTTAATTATTCTCATACATCATGTTCATGTGAAATATGTTGTACATTTCATTCCCAAAAATTGTTCATGTGCAATATATTATACATTTCATTCCCAACACTTGTCTATCTATGTTTTAGTTTTCTAAATAAAATAGAATAATCAACTTATAATCATTCTTTAGCCAAGAAGCATAGGATTTGTGTTGATGGTTCAATGTGTAATATCCACCAAGTTTAAGGATCATATTGGTATAATATTTGGCTTAGTATCAATCCATTGTGTGGTTTTGTGTATTTATGGCTACATTGTAATTTTATTCCTGACACTAGATTAAGTAGTATGAGTGGTAAAGGTATCTTATTTCCCTTTGAAGAATATATTTCCACAAGGAAGTGTAAACAAGAGATCATAAGTATGTCCCATGTTGACGAAAAAGATTCCCAAACAATAAAAGAATGATTTCATAAGCTTGAAGGAGTAGCTAGCATTCCTCTTTCTATGATCAAGATTGATGGGTTAAAGTCCATCATGAGGATTTTCATGAAGAATCTCAATGTTTCTATGAAAGTGTTAAAATAAATTAAAGAGGATGTTTTTGAGAATCATGAGAAGAATAAAGAGTAACCCCATGCTAACCAAGCTCCACCTCTGTTCAAGTCAAAGGCAAAGATAGAGATTCAACTATATGATGAGGATGTGAATGTGGAGATATTAGACCATTAGCTAGCCTAACTTGAGGTATATTTCAATTTACATAAAATTAATGAAATCCAACATATTTAATTTTCAAGGGTAAAATTAACCAATCATGATTTATCTTGGTTTGAGATCTATGTTCATACTTTGGTTATTAAGAATCTTCTTCCTATTACTAAGTGAGATGATTTTAAGATGTTAATTAAGAAGCAAGGTATCTATATGGAGTTAGGGGATAATTCCAAGTATATTTCCCCTAATGCGTACATGTTATAGACATTACACATACACATAATGCCTATAATGCATACGTGTTATACCAACTTAGGCTTGAAAACATTAAGCCATAATACATACACATTATGTAAAATATGCATAACACATGCATGCTATAATTTATATGATTTATGTACACTTTACATAACACATACATGTTATTCTCATTTAAAAAAAAACAAACATAAAATCCCTAAACCCACGTTTCATCCCCTTTCTCACCTATTGTACACTTTGCCTGCCTTTTCTATGCCAAAACTCAATATCATTATGTTTTGATGAGAATAAACGATGTTTTAATCACCTGTTACCTTGATAAATCGATATACCATGGTGGATGGGAGGTAAGTAATTAATAATAAAACTTATTAACACTAGATTTTAACATTTTTTATTTTCATTACTTTATTTATAAAACCTATTTTTTTTTAACAACCCATTTAACTATAAGAGAATTGACTACTAACCCTCCTCTTAATCCTCCTAACCCTCTATCTAACCCTCTATTTAACCCTCCTAACCCTCTACCTAACCTCTTAGCCCTCTTATCCCTCCCATAGTTCTAAAATACCCCTTAGATAGTTAGGAATATTTGGCTGCACACATAATGGAAAATAAAATAGAAATTGAATAAATAATTAGGAGGGACCCCACTTCGACCAATATACACTACACCTATTTATCCAATACCCTAAAGTTAGTATTAGGTTAAGTGATTCAAATCAATATATGGGAATCATATAAGGATAGATGTAGGGATTACTATGTTGATAGAGTGTCAGCACATGAGGTGAAAAACAAACAAATATCAAAATACCTAATATGTGCCTTATTCATTGACCTAGAAACTAATGTACCTTTTCCATTATCCACTAAATGCTTCCTAATCCACTAATGCTATCATAATTTGATTAGAAATAATTTTTGGGATTGATGGTGGATGGTGTTTAATTACCTAGTGTGTAACAACCACAAGGTTTAACTATATTTTTTGAGGAAACTCTATTGAGATTTTGTCCTCAATGAGATTCCCAACTATTTTGACTATTCAAAGTTTTAAAACTGAGGGAAAGGTTTTGTATATGATAGACCATGTATACACTATCTTGTGTCTAAACAACCTATAAAGGACCCTACTTAAAAGCCACTTCATCATGAAATCCCCTCTACGGTGAAGGAGGTCATGGAGATTAACACTTTGTATGCACTTAGTGCACTTACTGACACACTTGTTCAACATACAAGTAGGATTTCTAAGACTGATGATGGAGATACTCCCCAAGTGTGCATACCCAACCTCATCATTGTAGATTCTATGGTGTTATATGCATTGAAACTTTAGATGGTGATGGTGGTACTTCTGAGGGATTAGATGACATATTTTTGAGCGATGAGTTTTTGACATGTATATTTAGTGTGCACACATCAGTCACTACACATATGTGAGTATCTTTTATATTTTACATATTAATTTTCAATTATATTTATATTTAAAAGCTATTAATAAATTTAGATAGAAATTTAATAATATATATGTAATTTTTTATGTTACAAAAGGAGACAATGCCATCATCTTCATGGTCCACTATTGCATTTTTTGTCAATCGATCTTTACATATGCACAACTAGTTTCTTGGCCATCTACTAGTGCATATGTTGATGTTAATAGGCCAATTTTCACATATACATAGGTAATTTTGAGTTATTATTATACCGTGTGTACATTTTTTATTTATACAAATCTATGCTCTTGACTAAAAATCATACATATTCAAATTAAATTTTTAATGATAGTGATCTATGAATGCAAATTATATGTGTGAGATGTTTTGCAAGATATAGAGATAAAATCCCTAACCTAAGAACCCCTTATTGAATATATACCTTATAGGGTGAATAATGGATCTTTGAATTCTTTTCCTAATGATCAACCTTCTAAAGAGTCTCCTTCAATGTCTAATGGTGTTATTCTCCCATTTTAAAGAATATATATATTCTTCATCCTATTTCTTCTAATGTCCTATATTGTTGGTGTTTTATCACCTTCTCAAACTTCTTTTAATGCTTCACAAGTTTCTTGATTATCATCTCTTCTTCACTATTTATACACAATATTTGCATTGCTACTTATAGTACCACTACTTATCTTACAACTCCTAAATTTAGTTCCCTTGTGTGATTCATGCATTTTATTAAATATATTAAGTTAAATTTATCTATCAAATATCTCAAAATTTAAGTACACTATTATTAAATAGTACACTCTTGGTCTACTTTATTCCTAGGTCCCTTTGACCATTTCCCCCTAATTTTGTGCTTTTCATTTTTATTATCTTTATGTCTAATTCCTTACCAATATGGTCCTAACTTGAGCTAGCAGATGTTAGAATCACACAAGTGCACAATATATGTATATATGATACAAAATAATCAATAAATTTAATAGAGTGATAAAATTTTAAGTATAAGACGTGAATTGAAGTGGCTAGGTAAAATTATTATATTGATTCCTCAAATTACATAATTTTCATTTAATTATGTAAGTGAAAATTTATATAAGGAATATGTATTACATCACCAAAAAAATTTATAGCTAAATTACTTGTTGGTTTCCAAGTTTTATAGAGAGAACATAGTTTTGAAAGTTATTTTAACTGATTATGGGTTTAATAAAATAAATAAATTTGCCATATATCTTTAATATT
The DNA here is from genome assembly GCA_037957365.1 of Torreya grandis. NCBI lineage: Eukaryota > Viridiplantae > Streptophyta > Pinopsida > Cupressales > Taxaceae > Torreya > Torreya grandis. Next base: position 1,099,416 of record JARHVA010005297.1, read on the forward strand.
TTTTAGAAAACTAAGTGAGGTTATTTATTCAATTGATGACCAATGTGGAGAATACTCCATCTCTATGAATTGAGATAAACACATTCATTACTACTACAATGGCATTTGCATAGGCACTCACCAAGGTACATGGTAATTTGTAATTTTGAATTGTAAATATAGTTTTGTTTTAATAATTTTACTAGATAGTTGAACAAATATAAATTATGTGAATGAATTGTGTATACAAGGTTGTCTGATGACATTTGATAGTCCCATTCAAATGAATAGAAGTGTAGCTTCTCATGTTATATCCCCATTTCACATACCTTTTCATGCACTTCAACTTGTCAATGACCCTATTGGGCATCAGATGCAGATTGATCAAGACCATGAGATTGCAGTAAGTGCATGTTTAAATTATTTTTTATTATATTTTAAAATTAATTTTTGAACTTGGTTGCATGTATAGTATGTAAATTTTTTAATAATATTTTTATTTGAAAAAGGTTCAACTATAGGTGAGCTATGAGCGTAGAAAGACCCATAATCTAACCTTAGAGGAATCTAAGGCATTTGAGGGATATCCACATACAAGTAGGGCATCCCAAGGAAAATATTCTTTGATGAAGGTAAAGAGAGGGAGACTATTTCATGAGCAAGATGTGGTGGATGATGTACTTGTTTGTATGCCTATATGACAATCTACACATTTTTGGCATTGTATGCGTATATGACATTCACATGACATTATATTATATTGTTAGATGATGTAATTTTTTGTATTCCTATATGGAAATATATGCATTATTATAATTGTATGCCTATATGGAATTCACTTGACATTTTATTATGTTCTTATTTTGTATGTCTTTATGGATTTTATGGATTCGTATATATGTTCACATTTTATGGTGATCATCTTTCCATGTATAATTTGGCACACATTATTATTGAAAAAATAAATTTAATGGTTTTATGGCCATATTTATATATGATCATATTTAATATTTACCTCACGTAATTTATTAAAACTAAGTTGCAATCTTTCAACATGTGTTGCAATTAAAATTGTATGGGATAATATAGTATAATGTTTAAGATAGAGTCATATATTACTGTGAAGTGCCTCTCATGACTTGGATACACCATTTGGGCTATACCATCTATCACTATTCTAATGTGGATACCATTGATACACTGGTTTAGTATCATTTGGGACTTGATATTCATGTTTTATATTCATTGAATCTATAGACATATCACATTTATATTATAATTACAATTGAAACAAATAATGGAATACTCATCTCTCACATTCCTTATTTAGATGCCCTTATACATTTTAATTGTTTGATGCATCTAAATTTATTGAAAGGTTTCCCTCTTCTTGGAATCAAATTTATTCACCCATGTAATCATGCAGTGACATTGTGTTATCTCCTTTTCCATATGGTTGTTGTCCTTCTTTTAGAGACTCTTCTTTGGCCCTTTGAAGTAGTGAAAAATTATAATTCTCATGTCTCATGAGGATTTGGAATATTTTGGTGGTTATAGATTTATTATTCAAGTGTTTTTTGTTCCCTCTCTAGTGCACTCAACTTGGCCATTTATTCTCTTTTCATCTTATATTTTCTCCACTTTTCAGGAGTGGGGAAACATTGATAATAAATGTTGTTAAATTTCAAGTTGCAGTCGGAGAACTCCACCTCTAATGCTACAAGGGTGGAAACTGGTTGTAAAAACATGTTTGGGGTGGAATAAAACTTCCACAACCAATTTTTATGCCTCTCATCATGCCCATTAGATATTACCACCACCCATTATGACCTCAAGAATGCCCTTCCCAATACAAGAAAAATGTAGTTTCTTATCCTAATATAAGGCATGTATAAAATTCAAATTGTAAGTAATTAGCTTAAACTTAAATAACCTTGATGTGAATTTATAATTCCTTTAATTTTATCTTGTATAACACTAATGTAACCGTCAAGACTAATTTATGGCAAAAATTGTAGTAATAGGTCCTAAAATATAAATGTTTTACTGTGAGGAGATAAGTTCTTGTCCTCTAACTAACATATATACCTTTGGGACCTCTAGGCATAATTAAATCTCTTTTAACATGTATATATATTAATATACCATGTGATCCCATGACCTCAACCTCTAAACCCACTCAGATGTGGGTTTTCACTACTATTTAGGAGCATGGAAACACTAATAATAAATGTTATCAAATTTGAAGTGACAGATGGATAACTCCACCTTTAGTGCTTCATGGATATAAAATGATGATAAAAATCTGTCTATGATGGAAAATAATATATAGTAATAGGTTATTGGCTTCCGATCATGCCTGATCGAGAGACTCACTACCCATTCTGGCCTTAAGAACACCTTCTCGATACAAGAAAAATATAGTTTTTAGCCTAATGTCAGGCATGCATAAAATATAATATGTAAGTCATTGGCATGAACTAAAAAAAAATGTGAATGTTTAATTCCTATAATTTTAAACCATATAATGTTATTATAACCTTCAAGACCAATCTGTGGCACAAGTTATAGTAACAGGTCATGAAATGTAACTTTTTTGTAGTGAAGAGACAAGTTCTTATCCTCTAACTATCATTACCTCCTCTATACATCCAAGCATAAGTATATCACATTAAACACATATTATAATAAAATAACATGTCATCCCATGAACTTGACATAAAAATACACCTAGATGTGTGTTTTCACTACTGTTCAGGAGTGGGGAAACACTGACAATAAATGTTGTCAAAGTTAAAGTGGTAGTTGGAAAAATCTACCTTTGATGATTTGTGGATATAAAATAGAACTAAAAACACATCCAAATTGGTGTATAACATCTAGTAACATGTTAAATGTCTCCCATCATTCTTGTTCAAGAGACCCACTATCCATTTTAGCCTCAAGAATACCCTTCCCAATACAAGAAAATTCAATTTTTTAGACTAACTTCAAGGGTACATAAAATGGAAACTGTAAGTCATTGGCATGAACCAAAATAACCCTAAAATGTGTGTTTAATCCCTATAATTTCATATTATATCATTTTTATATAACATTCAGGACCAATTTGTGGCACTAGTTGTAGTAATGGGTCTTGAAATGCAACTTTTTGTAGTGAAGAGACAAGTTCTTGTCCTCCAACTAAAAATTTCAGCTCTAGGACCTATAAATGAAATTACATAATTTTGAACACATATGTAAAATAAAATTATATTTTATCCCATGACCTTAACCTCCAAACCCAATTAAATTCATGTTTTCACTACTGTTTAAGAGTGAGGAAACACTAACAATAAATGTTAAGTGGTAGATGGAAAACTCTGCCTCTAGTGCTTCATGGATATAAATGGTGATACCAAAATGTTTTGGGTTATGGATAATTTACAATAATAACTTATTGGCCTTTCATCATGCATAGTCTAATAATAGGTTATTTACCTCCCATCATGCCTATTTTAGAGACCCACCACATATTTTGGCCTCAATAATGTCCTTCTTAATACAATAAAAATGCATGTTTTTAACATAACTTCGTGCATGCATTAAAAAAATGGTAATTTGTTAGTATGAACTAAAAGAAACCTTACACTCATGTTTAATACCTCTAATTTAACCTTAAATCATGTCAATTTTAGCTTCAATACTAATCCATGGCACAATTGTAGTAACGGGCCCTAAAATGTAACTTTTTTGTAGTGAAGAGATAAGTTATTATCCTCCAATTGACATTTATACTTCCAGGATCTCCATGTGTAATTACATCAATTTGAACACATATAGGCCTAAAAATTACATGTTATCTCATGACCTCAACCTCCAAACCCACATATATTTATGTTTTTAATATTGTTCAGGAACATGGAAACACTTATAATAAATATTGTCAAAGTTGAAGTGATAATTTGATAACTCCACCTCCAATGATTTATGGATGGAAACTATCACTTTCAACACATCCAGGGTGGTTTAAAATTTTTAGGACTAAGTTTTGTTTCCTCCCATAATGTTTAATTGAGAGACCCACCACCCATTTTGGCCTCAAGATGCCCTTCTTAATACAAGAAAAATGTTGTTTTTTAGCCTAACTTCAGGTGTGCATAAAATAAAAAAGTTTAAGTCATTGTCATGAATTTAAATAAAACTCATGTTCATGTTGAAGCCATATAATTTCAGTTTTTAGAATTTTATGTATTCTTAAATATAAATCCATAACATGAGTTACAATAATGGGTCCTTAAAGTCAATGTTTTTACAGTGAAGAGACAAGTTCTTATCCTCCAACTAACATTTGTATCTCTAGGTCTTTGAAGTGAAAGTGCATTAATTTAAACACATGTGGATAATAAAATGAGATGTTATTATATGATATGTACCACCAAACCCATTTATATGCATGTTTTCATTACTGTTAAGAAGCATGGAAATATTGACAACAAATGTTGTTAAAGTTGAAGCAGTAGTTGTAGAACTCCACCTTTGGTGCTTAATGGATGGAAACTAAAATTTTCAACACATCTAAGGTAGTAGATAACATTCAAGACCAGGTTATTGGCCTCCTATCATGCCTTATTGAGAGACCCACCACCCATTCTAGCCTCAAGAACACCCTTCATGTAATAATAAAGTACTTATATTAAGCTTCTCTTAGCTTTAATAATATGAAATTATCTACTAACAGTACCAACCACATGAAGGTGAAAATTTATTTGGCACTAATAACCTACACAAATTTTTTTATCAAGTAATTAAAAATTAAATTTTTATGTACTACCTAAAAAATCAATAAAATTTGGTAAAATTAAATACATCTACATTTGACAAGTCAACACACCTTGAAATTTCAATCCAATGAACCATTAAGATCTACTCTAATCTTGATAGAAGTAATAATATCTTCATGGTATAACTCATAAAATTTACATAGATTCCTATTCAATGGCCTCCCATGAAATTTGACCAATTGAATATGTGTTTCAAGAACAAAATTTGAACAATGTAGTATATTCCTATGTGTTTCAAAGTATCCAAACAACTATATATCTAAAATATTTATAGGATATCATCGAAACCTAGTTATAATTACAACCACAAACCTAGTGGGATAGTCAATGTTTTCTCCATCTATGACTATGGAAGTCAATTTTTCATTTTTCCTTACACACCAACATAAGTATTAATTTCTTCCCTCTTCATTGTCCTTGTTAGTAGTAACTATAAAAAAATGCCCTATTTCAAGAAAGATAATGATAATAAATAACTTAATTTATTCCATTTTAATTATGTTATCAATATAGATAATGAGAATAAATAATATATAATGATTAGAATTCTACTTGGTTGTAATAGATCAAATACATGGTCAAAGTCATATAACAATGCCATATCTATAAGTTGTAATGCTAGTGGAACCTAATATGTGTTGATTGTAATTAGAGGTTTTTAGCCCCATTTATCCACCCACTCTTTTGACTAACACTCATTCCAAATAGATTCCATGCACATAAAATAAAAGCATCCCAAGTGTCTCATATGAATAGTCCAATAACCTGCATTTGAGCTACTAAATGAGTGGATCTCACTTGATCTAATTACATTTATACAATCCTCATACTTTACCAAGTTTTCTTCATCCATCAAATATAAATATTTAAAAATAGTATAATTTTATTGAAAACCATAGACCATTTTCTTATAACACCATTCAATAATGGGTTTTGCATTAGATTAAACAACACCATCTTTAAAATTTAATTCTTTTATTGAAATGATTCATTTTACACATTCTCTATCACTATCATGCTCTCATTTTCTATGGACATTATTAGTGAAACTCTAAATATGTTCCATGCCAGTGGTAATTTGCATCCTACTCAACCATTAAAACATCCATGAATTATTTAATTATGATGTGTAATTATCTAAGCAAATGTAATTCTAATTTAAATTAATGTTCCTATCAATAAAATGTGTATACACATAATATTTTCAAACTTTTATCAATTATTGACACTTTTTATCTTGTAGGAACCTATCAAGTCTCAATCTCTCTAAGTGCACATCTTAAGGGGTGCACTGGGAAAAGGGTGGGTAGACCATTGGTGCTTCATAATATTTTTGTCCCTTTTACCACTTACCATCTATATACTTGTCTCATAAAATCATTTATGGTAAGCTTATTCTTCTTAGTTGTACTCATTCTAGTCGTTTGTCATGTTTCATCTTCTTTATTCTTACCTTGAACCCCTTTCACCAGTTGACTATACTAGGTCGATTGGGTCAATCTTGTATATTTTTTAGCCTCTAATAACTATACAGGGTCAATTGGGTTGACCCTATACTATTTAGGGTATTTTTCACTTTGATTTTAGTTAGCCCTTCGACCGACTTAGCTCTGGACCTAATGATTTATCTCCTAAAAATATACAGGGTCAACTAGGTCAGCACTGTACATCCAGCATATTTGAAAGGATTTAGGGAAAGATCCACCTATATATATATATATATATATAAGTTAATTTTCAACCATTTATAAGAAGAGAAGTGAAGAATAATAAGTGTGAAATAACATCTTATTGACCATTATACTTGAGGAATAAAGCTTAGGGTTCCATTTTTTCTTTGGAGATACAGATCTTGTCTTGTGGATAAGTCTTTTGGATGCATAGATAGGTTGTGTAGCCTAGATTTGATTTTTATTTGTTATCCTTACATACCAAAACAACTCTTATGATACACCTTCACCAAGGGAGAGATTGAGGCTCAATAGGTTCATCTTCAAGGTAAGTATTCCTAACTTTATTTCTCCTCTATAAGAGTAGATAGATAATGTAGTGTTTCTCTCCCATGTATTAGGATTTCATATACATTGACATGAGTATATGTCTTCTATGCATGTTTATTTTAGTTTTTTTTTTCTAACCCCCACTTTATGCCACAAGATTTGGTGAGCACTAAATTAGATTTATTTTCTTGTTTATTAGAATATAGTGAACATTAAACCTATGACTCTTTTAATGTTGTTGCATGATTATTTTAGACTGTAAGATTTATAACCCTTCCTAACATGGTGTATTATGACAAGTGATCCCATAATTAGGTATAGCAGATCCCCATATTGGTCATGCCTTCACTTAATAAATGTATTCCCAATCGAAAGTGTAGGTAGGTTCTATCTTCTCTGAGTTAGGATTGATTTATAGATATGATGAATTTTTGATTTCATACATTCTAGTGAATTTGACATAAAATAAACCTTACAAGATTTGTTTACCTTTATTAATTTATTTCATTCTTTCATCATTATTTTTATCATATATTTGTCATACTGGATCAACTTTGTCGACCCAGGATCTAACTTCTATACGCAAGATTTTAGGTATAGGCTACTAGATTGACCATGTCAACCTAGTATAGGTTTTTAGACTTTCAGACATCTAGTCCAGACTACTAGGTTGACCCAATTAACCCTATACATTTTAAATCACTTAGCAACAAGTTTATATAAAGCTTGATTGATCCAGTTGACCTAGTCAGTAGAATTTGCAAGCATATATGCTTGGTTCTTGATCAACAATCTTCACTCTCTACATATCTAATCTACCAAGGTTCCTTTATATCTCTCTATCTCTTTCTTCACATTATTTCCTTTTAAAGTTTTTAGTCTTTAAAATTGCCCCTACAAAATCAACTAGATTGACCCTGCCAACCTAGTTTTGTGTTCTGTATGTTATCTAGATAATTGGGTTGACTTTGTTGACCCTATTCATTTTTATACCTTATTTTTGTAGTATAGGTTTGACCCTATTGACATTGTTATTTATTTTTTCATATAATTTTGACTATATCAACATTGTACCTTGTTTCAAAGTTGGAATTAACCTTATATATTAGTAACTAGCTCAAACTTTCTTTTCTTATTGCTTGCATGCTTAAAATAGATCACATGGTCTAATTAGGGGGTTTTAAATTAATTTTTTAGTTTTGATATTTTCTATTTTATGCACACACAACTAAATCACAAAATATAAATAAGCATTTTAATATTTATCTACCCAAGGCCAATCTACTAGGATTTCATCCCCAATGGGGAAGCTGACTTGATACTCTGGTCAAGTATAAAATGTGGTTAATGGTATATTTTGACTAAGTACCTAATACCATTATCATTATGGTTTGTGAAGTGAGGGGTAAGGACCCAATACCAAGCCTGTATCATTGCCACTATAACCCCTTTCAACCCAAACTACCTAAAACCATCCTTAGATTACCATTCCAATTCCTTGATTATAACCAACTTCCCATCATATTTTAAATCATATCTTAATAATATAATAAACATTCAATTTGACCAATTAGTTAGATATTTACTTTCTAAGTTTATTGTTTGCTCTTTGCTTAATTGTATTTTATATTGAAAAAAATTGTAGTAGCCAACATTGATGCAAGGTTTTGTGTTGTGTACTTCAATTGGATTGACCAGTGTTAATCCAATTAAATGTTTGTTTCCTTTTAATTATTTATTTTCAAATTTCTTGCAAAAGTTATCTTGTTTCAGTCCATAAATCTATTATAGGTTTCTTAATTTTCTCTCTCTACTGTACTGGGCTGACATAGTCAAGCCTGTACCTTTTTCTAGTCTCTATTCATTTTAATAGATCAACCTAGTCAACCTTGTACAATTTATAAACCATATATCCTCTTTTTCAATCTTTTTTCACTATATTGGATTGACTCGATCGACCTTGTATCATTTATAGACCTTGTTTTTATGCTAGGTCAACCCAGTCGACCCTATACTATTTATATCATTTCTCATTTTCTTGCTTTCTCATCTCTCTTTATTTTCATTCATCATGGACTTTCTGCTTGATGAGAATATTGAGTTTTAGTCAATAAACATGATGAATTTTACCAACGCTCATAGGGTCTCCTATAGACAAAGTAGGGCTTCTCTCTTGGATGCTAGTAATGTTCATATTTCCACTCACATAATGAACTATGAAACCAATCCTAACACCTATTCATAGTGTAATCATCTATTCTCATTATAATACTAACTTGAATGAGAGTATACCCATGAAATGCTCTTTTTTATCTCTAAATTTCTTCAACATTGAGGAAAAGATCCTTCTACTATTTACAATTTTATGATTAGTGGTCAAGTTGAAGAGCCTCATTCACCTACTCCTACATTCTTAAATCAATTTGAGGGTACCACTTTCTTTGATTCTCAGCCTCTTCCTTCAATTATGACCCCTTCTCATACCATGACCTCTTCTTCTCTAACTTCTTCTACCTCTATGCCTAGTATATCCACTAACATGGTAGAATCTACATCTAGTGGGCCTCTCCTAAGATCAACTACCCTTAATCGTTCCACTTGCTTCATTTGATACCCAAGGTAATCATGCTATAAATACTTCTTATTCTCAACCATTCAGTAGTCCATATTTTTCTACACAAGAAAATTTTTCCACTAGTGCCTCACATTCTCATAATTCCTCTCAACCTCCTATCAACACCAATAGTGGTACCCAAGCCACTAATACCAAATAAAATTATTATAATAATGCTAATCAAACACATCAACTATTTTTACAAATACTCAATCAAATGAATACCTTTCAATATCATAACACAAATCAAATGATGAGAATGTAAAACCACCTTCTCAATCTTCAATCTAATTCTCAACTAATGCCCTAGGGCACACATAACCAGAATGTTCCCCCTCCCCCTCTTTGATATTCTCAAGAAAATCTCATTCCTCAACCTCATTTGATCAAAAAAACCATTAAGTATCTTCAAAATGAACCTCTCACTACTCAAATTTCCAATATTGACATAGGAGGTATCACACCTACAATTTGTTATAATGGATCAACTGATCCCACCCTTCATCTTAAAACATTTGGAAATATATATAAGGATTGGGTAAAATTTAATACCTTTTCCACTACCAAAATCTTAGCCAAAACTCTCACAGGTGATGCCTTGGATTGGTACAACTAACCTAGAACTCATTCCATTATTACTTTGTAGGATTTATTAAATACTTTAATTCAAGAATTCCAAGCTAGTGATCTTACTGAAAACACTTTGGCCCACTTCATAAATTTTAAACAAATTAAAAATGAAACTACTCAAGCCTTTGTTAAAAGATTGAAAACTTTGTCAAACAAATGTGAACATAACATAGCTAATGATAATCTTTTCCATCTCTTTATCAATACCCTTTTTCTTAAACTTCAGTATTAGGTTTGTACTCTCTCTCCATGTACATTGGAGGAGGATATTGACCAAGCTAAATGACAATATTTCTTTATCTATCAATTCAAGCCACCCCAACCTTCTACAGGCCCTCATCTCTTATTTAAGAATAAAAATTTCAATGTTACTAATGATGGTGTTATATATTCTTATGACACCATTCACAATTTTTAAGTTGTCAATCCTACCCCTTCATCCAAGCAAGCTCCCCCTTCTCAACAATATACCAATCATCATTTATCTTCACAAAAAAACAATAATGTTCATAAACCTTTATCCTCAACTAAATTACTTAAGCATATACCTAGGCCTCTTCACAAGATCTTGACCCTACCCATCCTTTGAAATTCTAATATGATCCTAACAAGTTTTATTGGTTTCACTCTAGTTGGGGTCATTCTTATGAGACCTATAGACAACTTCATAATTTAGCCATGTAATTTATTCTAGGTCTTAATTTTGATCATGATTATATCATTTGAAAGCATGAAAAATATAATGAAATTGATTTTAAAGATTATAAATCACATGATAAAACTCAAGCCTTGAACTAAGCCAATGCTCATTTGGCTATCTACAAATACCCTTTTCCTAATCATTAGCCTATTTAAGACAATCAAGACAAAGTCAGCCCTTCCACCAATAATGTATAAAGTCTTCTTGAACCCACTTCTGAAGAGAATGTGGTTAATATGACTAATATGTGAAGGGTGGTTGCTTTTATCAATTCCCAACCTATCTACACTCCTCCTTCATCTAGAACATATCATGTTATTTAGGAGTCTTCTCCAACTCATTTAAATGAGTTGGGGCAAGATGACCTTATTAATTTTGATGATTCAATTTTTTATTCTCCCTTATATAACACTACATTTTCTATTTCTACCACTCTTCCATCATCTTCTAATACTAATGATACTAAAATATATACTAACACTTCTACCAATTCTTAAAATCAACTTGACCCAACTACTTCATCATCACAACATGATTTTCAACCTTATCCTAAACTTTATTCTTCTTACCAACATAAATTTCAATGCACTTCAACTCCTCCTTCCAAGGACCTCCTTAATCATTATGGACCTATATGTAACAACCTTCTTATGGGTTATGATGAGTGGGATCCCATCACAAAACTCACTAATATCCCATCCCATATTTCATTCCTTAAACTTATGAGAACTTATCCACATCATAGAAATCATCTTATGCAACTATTATTCAAGATGAATGTCCCTCATCCTCCTCTAGAAGGATGGGAAGTAGCCTTATCTAGATTCAAGGTTAGTATATTACAACAATGTGAAGATATATCTATCGATGTTGATGAAACTATGGACACTTATCTTTCCTTAAAATTTACCATAAATTCTATGATTCTCGATGAGATACTAGTTCATGTAGGTGATCCTACCTTATTCATTAGTATTCAAATAGGTGATATCCAAGTTAAACATTTATTGATTGATGAGGGTTTTGATAGCTATGTTGCCTCTCTTAACTTAATTAAGACCCTTAGATATTCAAAACACAATCTCAAGTCTACACATAACACCTACCAAAGATATGATAGAAGGAAAATGCCTCCTCTATGTTGTGTGTGACTTCCCTTTACTATCCCACCTATCATTGTTTTCATGAAGGTGATGATATTTAACTTTCCCCTTTCTTATAACATCATGCTTGGTAGGCTGTGAACTCATCGTATGAGAGTTTTTGCTTCTTTTGCCTACCGATGAGTCAAATTCCCTCATAATGATGCCATTTATAGGATTTATGGTGACACTAACACTTGAAATTTACAAAAATTCTAAGACCATGGTGTTTTCAAGATTCCTACTCTTAAACCTTTGAACAACATTTTATTCTATGAGTTACAATGTCTTAATTTTCCCCTTAATTCAACCCAAGGTTATGATGGGCATCGCAAACTCATTGGGAACATTCCTCCTAACCTATTAGATTTTGATGATGATGAGACATGTGAGATTAACCTAAAGATCAAAACTTTTGATCTCTTGCCTCATCCCATCTCACAGCTTCTTGATTCCTTGCAGCCTCATTCTTGCAAGCTTCCTTGTGATGATATTTATGTAGTATTGACCAAGACTCAACATTCTATTCACCAAATTTACTTGGATGAAAAGGTCATCCTTACTTGTTTCATTGGTATTCACACCCCAAATTACAATGATGGTTATTACATAGATGATCCATTCTTAGGTGGTCTTGTATAGGCCTATGATGCTGAGATTGTCTATTATCATTCTTTTTTACTTGAGTCTTTTTGTGTATCTTCCTATCTTCCTTAATTTACAGTTCCTAATTTTATAATTTTTCCTCTTTATCTTAGGTTAGAGATGGTGCTAACACCTCCAATTTCTAAAGAGCCTCGTATGAGTATGCTCATGGATAGTGCTATGATCAGGTCTTACCATTTTCATAGGTACCTTAATCCCCATAGTTGGTTTACTTTTGAGATTAGTGTGACCCTTCTTAGACATTCTGTAGATCTTAATCTTTTCTCAATAGAGCCCTTATTGGAGCCCATTCTTTCTATTGGTATAGTTGAGTCCATTTTTCTCCTACTATAGTTGAGCCCATTCTTGCTCCTACCATAGTTGAGCTTGTTCCCACTCCTACTATCACTGAGCCTACCCCTATTTTTAATCTCATTGCTCCTTTTGTTGAGCCTAGTTTCATTTCTCCTCCATCACCACCTTCCCTCAATGATGGTTTGATTCCCTTGCCTAAGATGGATCCATTGCCTATCAAATGGGCTGATGAGTCTTTTCTAGCTTCTTCCACTCCTATTACACCTCCTTCTATGAGTGCTTCTCCCAACACCACTCACAAGCATATTTATTTATTTCATGGAATAGATAATCACCCATTATTACAAGTTATGATAGTTTATTGATACTTTGCATCCTTCCTCTCCCGATTCAGACAAAGCCATGACTCACTTAAAAGTTCTACCTAAATATATACCTAATTATGGTGAGGTGTATTTTTGATGGCACCAATGTGGCACCCATCACATTTATCATTGTCTTATCCTTCAACAACACCTTAAGGATCACTTTATATTTATTTTTAGATTTTCTTTCATTCTTCACATAGGTCATCCCCATAAGAAAGCTCCTCTTTCTTCTCCCATGGATCCACCTTTAGTGGTTACATCCCATCCTGTGGTCCCTTTATCACCTTATGTGCCTCCACCCATGATTATTTCACTTGTGAACCTTCCATCACTTATGAATCCTTATCCACCTATGAGTCCCTCACCTATGGATCCTTCTCCATCAGTGATTCTTGCATCTCCCATAGAGTTTGATCCCATGCATTCTACTGAGCATCCCTAGCTTGATTTTCCTCAACATAATCCTTCAATCATTTCTATTTTTTTAGTTGAGGAGATTAAAAGAGAAGTCTTTTCTTATTTTTCATTGAAAATTGATGAGACATGAGTAGCAGTTCATATCCAACTTCATAGAGATCTATCTAATATCTTGGATAATGTGTATGGGAATATTTATTAGTATTTATGAGCACATGCATGGTGCCTTTACATTTACATTTTGATTCTATGTGTGATCTAATTTTATTTTTATCTATGTATTATATCATTTGATGTTGTGTCAAATTCATATTTTTATTATATAGTGATCTTACCTTTTGTATTATATCTTGCTTATATTATTATTTATATTTGCATATTATTATCTTTATTTATCGTTTCTTCATCTTTCTTTCTTGAGTTTTTCTCAAAACTCTTTTCTTGTGTCTTCATGATTATTTTCTCTCTTATCTCTATTTTTCACAAATAATTATCATTGTGACTTGGTTATACAAACCCTATTTCCTTTGGTCTTTGTCTCCTTTTACCATGTGATTAGTTAGAAAATAATGTATCTCATTATACTTTCCTTTCACTAGTCCACTTTAGATCTCCTTTTTACCTTCTTCCTTTTTTTCAAACTAAACATATACACGGTTGAGACTTGAGATCACATGTTGGTTCATTGTTAAGCCTAAGTATCCTAGTCAGTATTTATCTTTGGTTGCTTAGCTTCCTTTAGTCTTAGCCTAAAGCTCATTCATGTGTATTACTACATCTCTCATGATTGGTCATTTTAAGTCCATATTGAGGAATAATCTTAAAAGGCCATAAAAATTTAAAAGTCAAATCATTTTAAAAAAGGAAATGATATAAAGGCAAAAATATTCTTAAAAGTTAAATCACACTAAAAGACATGATTCAAAGCACATATCCTTATTCTATTTGAAGATCAAACTCCAATTTTGCCTCATGGTAGATTTGAGGTCCTTTGGGGTGTGATAGGTTAATATATTAGAAGAGGAGAATAAAAAATATTTTAATGCTACCTACTTTCTCATGCAAGTACCCAATCTTTGTAGTGTATTGATGGCTCTATAAAGGGTCCTGATGAATGGGGAACATGTCATTGGAAGGTAGGTCCATTTCACCTTTTATTTTACTAATCTACCTTCATGAGTTGATCTTAGTATCATGCTTATTTTCATACAAATCTTTGTGTCTATAGTGAACACATTTCTTTTATGCATTGACCATCATTAGTCACTTAATGTCTTCTCATGTCTTTAGTATGCCTCATGTATCCTAATATATTATCATAAGATTCCTAATTATTTATTTTTACACTCTAATTTTCATTCCCTATATCCCTTATATTTACTCTTGATTAATATTCTTTTGTCTACTAATCACTCCCCTTGGGATTTCATTTGTGATTTGATTTGTAAGACCATGGATAAGACCTAGCCATCCTCACAAATTACCACCTTTTTCCTTCCTATTACCCACATCCTTTATTACCTAATTTATCCTAATTTTTATACCCCAATGGTGTTCTCTTTGTGATTTACAGTGTAGGACTACAGATAGGACCCGACATTCCTCACCAAATTTTCCAATAATACAAGTCACAAACAAAATTAAATGTGTCAAATATGA
The DNA here is from genome assembly GCA_037957365.1 of Torreya grandis. Lineage (NCBI taxonomy): Eukaryota > Viridiplantae > Streptophyta > Pinopsida > Cupressales > Taxaceae > Torreya > Torreya grandis. The sequence continues at coordinate 1,114,708 of JARHVA010005297.1, forward strand.
GATAAGATGTGATTGATTATGAAGTTACACATCATTGACATGCTGCCCAAATTGATTTATTATGTTTTATGCTTACTTCATTTCTCTTTCTCTCTTATCTTATTATTTTCTAATTGCATATAAGAATACAACAATTTTCTTGAATTTTTCATACTTCCCAGCTTGAATTAGTGTGATAAATTTAAGACCAATTTTTTGCCAATTTTATTTTTCTCTTATAATTCCCAGCATGATATAGTATGATTGATTGACTTAATTAATTTTTTTTATATCATTTATGCCCTTTTATATACCTTCCATTTTATTACATTGATTTCATACTTCCCAATGTGGTTTAATATGATTTCACTTGTTTTAATTTGGTGAAAAAGTCTTTCACTTTGGTTTTAAGAACAAATTCCTTTTTACCATCTTGTTTTACCATCCCTTGGTTCTTTATACTAAGTCATTTTCTTATTATTACACATTTTCCAACTTGAAATAGTGTGTATTACATATCTTCATTGATTATATTTTACCAAGGATTTTTTCCTATTTCTTTTTAACAATGCATGTGTTCTACATCATGATAAAAAAGAAACCACCTCTCATTTATTTTCTATAGCATATATAATAAATAGCTAAATATATGTGTGAAAAATAAATATATCCAAAGTATCTACAACCACAACCATAATGATGAAAACATACACAATCAACATCAATATGCCAAAATGATACATCATATATATCTCGTGAGTTTTTTATACAAAAATACAACCATATACAATGCTCTAGCTCTATGGCTGGGCTCCATCTTATTTATTTCATGGCCTAGCCACACTACTTACTAAGGCCTCATTATGACTCATTCTAATAGTTCTCTATAAAGAGGTTGTTTGAGATCTTAATCCATCTACCTATCCCTCTAAATGTGCCACCTATGTTGTAGCTTCACAAACTGGGCTAAGGTCACCATGTGTGTTTCTCTCTCCTACTCCTACACCTATGTCAAATGGGTCATGGTCATTATATGTACCTATGTCATCTATGTCACTATAGCCAGATGTGTAACTTTCTCCTCTATCAGGGCCTACCATGACCATATCTCACCTATATCCATCTCTTCTGGTGGCTTCATCCTCTCTCTATACTCATATCTACCTCACTACCTCTCCATCTAATCTAAACTAGCTCACCTAAGATGGGGTAGTTGGTACACTAGGATCCTCTAATGAATTAAGGTCATACAACTGTAGATTCACATCCAAGACCTCATAGAGTGCTCCCTTCACAAGGGACCTCCATCTCTCCTCATCCTCAGCTACACCTATAAAATCACACCTGGATAGATATTAGATCATTATTATATTTCACAATATCTATCTGTCTCTATTCTCTATTTCAAAATAAGAACTTAAGTAATAATTTTCTATCATGCCTATATTTCAAAAAAAATGATTTTTGGCTATTTTTTGCAGTAACTTCTACAAGTTCACCTGGTGTTCTTCACATTGGATGCCTTCACTTTTTCTTATAGTTTACTTCTTTATCTATAACACTAAGGTAAGTAAAGGTATGTGTTTTTCAATTCTATCCTTTCATTTATCCTATTTGTTGTTTACTACACTTTACTTAGCATCAACATTGTGTGTTATCATGTTCTATTTTCTAAAGCACCATCTCATGTTGCACTTACATGACACATGATGAGATTCAAATGGGGAATATGTATACACATAATATATTCAAAATTCTATTTATCACTGACACTTTGTATCTTGTAGGAGCCCATTGAGTCTCAATCTTTATAAGTACATGCCTTAAGGGGTGAACCAAGAAAGGGGTGGAAAAATCATTAGTGCTTTATAAGATTTTTGTCCCTTTTTCCACTTTCCATATACACACTTGTCTCCTAAAACCATTTACCCTAAGATTATTATTCTTAGTTGTACCCATTCCAATAATTTATCATGTTTTATCCTCCTTATTCTTACCTTGACCCACTTTCACCAGTTGATTGTAATAAGTTGACTAGGTCAACCTTGTATAGTTTTTAGCCTCTAATTACTATACAGGGCCAACTTGGTCAACCCTATACTATTTAGGCTATTTTCACTTTGTGTTTTTTTAGCCCTTTGGCTGACCTAACTTGGGACCTAGTGATTTATCTCTCAAAAACATATAGGGTTGACTAGGTCAACCCTATACAACTAACATATTTGAAAGGATTTAGGGAAAGATATACATATATATACAAGTTCATTTTCAATCATTTTTAAGAATATAAGTGAATAAGAATAATTATGAATGAACATCTACTTATTAACTATTATACTTGAGGAATAAAGCTTAGGGTTCCATACTTTCTTTAGAGATATGGATCTTATCTTATGGAGAAGTCTTCTAGATGAATAGATAGGTTATGTATCCTATATCTAATTTTTCTTTGTTATCCTTACCACAAAAATCTCTTGTGAAGCACCTTGGCCAAGGGAGAGATTGAGACTTGGCAGGTTCGTCTTTAAGGTAATTATTTCTAACTTTATTTTTCCTTTGTAAGAGTAGATAGATAATGTAGTTATGCTTCTCTTCCATGCATTAGAATTATATATACATTGATGTGATTATATGTATTATATGAATGTTTAGTTTAGTTTTCTTTATTTCTAACCCCCACATTATGCCACACGCTTTGGTAATCATTATATTTGATTTAATTTCTTGTTTATTAGAATAGAGTGAACATTAAATCTAGGACTCTTTTAAGGTTGTTATGTGATTGTGTTGGATTTTAGGCTTTGGAATCCTTCTTATCATGGTGTATTGTGACAAGTGATCCCCTAATTGGGTCGAGTGGATCCCAATATTGGTCATATCCCCACTTAATAAATGTATTCTCAATCAAAAGTATAGATGTTGACCAAATTTTGGCCTTTTGGGTCAAAATTGGGTACCCCTATTGGAAAGCTTAACCAATATGTAGATTTTATTCAGAAGAAGTGTTATTTTACAAAGCCAAAAACAAATTTACAAGTCTAATTCTATCAAAAAATTTAGTTTTGATCTTTTGCTAAGCCTTTACATAGTAATCCTTTTGGGTCTTTTGTTTTTGACTAAGTGTTATTTGTTTTGAACTTTGTATTAGGACAAAGTGTTGAATTATTTTAGACAATTTGTCTAAGATAATTTTTTTGAAGATAAAGACTAATTCCTTAGGGAAAATTATCCAAACAATTTCCCCAAAGGACCTTTTCAGGCTAAGGGATCATTTTCAACTTTTTCAAAGGGAAGTTTACAAGTTCTGAAGGGCACTTCAATTTTTTTTTGAAGGGAAATTTGTAAGAAGGCTAAAAGGTAATTTATAAAAAGTTTGAAGGGCACTTCAACTTTTCTAAAAGGGGTAATTTCATAAAATCTCAAAATATTGAGAGCAGAACATAAGTCCCAAAGGAATTATTCAAGTGCAAAAGTTTTGAAAGTCATCTTCAACTTTTTGAAGGGACATTTCCAAGTGCTAGAGGGTCATTTATAGATTGTCAAAGGACCATTTATTTCAATTGAAGGGAAAAAAGAAAAAATTTTGAAGGTCTAAATGGAAAATCTAAAGGAATTCTTTCAAAAATATTGTCTAAGGAATTCTTTTAGAAAACTTGTTTGAATCAAAAAGAGGTCAAAGCCCAATTCTTTCAGAGATTTTGTCTGATACAAAGGAAATAAAAGGGATGAAATATTGTTCAAGAAATTTTTTTGTATGAATTTCCAAGAAAAATACTGAATTAATTCTTTCAATAAAATTTTTGAGACAAAAATTCCAAAGGGAAACAAGAATTTTGAGGGAAATAAAAGTCTGAAGAAAATACCTAAAGGATGATGGCCCATAAAATGTTAACTTTAAACTATGGAAAATAGTCATTGGAGTCAAAAAATCTTGGTGAGAACTTGAGGGAAAATGTTGAAGTAAAAAATGGTAGGACCTTGAGCATCTGGTGCAGACAAAACAAGCAAAGATTAGACAAGTTGACAGTTTGGGTCATTGTTGGTAGTCGACCAAATCAAAGAGCTTCTATGAAATTGATAAACATAGGTGTCTAGAGGATGGCTAGTAGTTAGGAATAAAATTTGATAATTATCATAATGATTTCCATTTCCCTTGAATAGTGTTATGTGTTGACTCTCCTATTTTTAGTTTTAAATGTTCATGGATGGTCTTTGATGGAGACAATTTCTTATGCCAATTCTAGAGGTTTTATGCCACTTTTCACAATTATTATGACTTTTTTTGGACAATTATACATCCTAAAATGGTGTGTATCACCTCACCCCTCTTTCACATGTAATTGTAACTGATATTCTTAAGGTGACACATGTCTGAGTGACCTTTGGACTTCCCTTTGCTTGACCTCCCTTCCAAAGGCTATATTATGCATTCTTTTGGCTTGTTCAACAGCCTCCACTAGTTATTGGGAAAGATCTAGCTATATTTATACTCGAATAAATATAAAAGTGTTGTTTCCACTCATATTCTATAATATCAAGTAATGACTTGAATCTTGTTGGTCTAGTCTAGTGAAAGATTGTCTTTTCTAGCTTGTACTCTTGATGGTCTACCAACTTATAGAAAGGAGATTGTTTCAAGTCTTTGCTATTATTATTTTATAAGTGTAGAGATATCCTAGTAGTGGTTCATGATTGTATCCCTCTTTGGAATCATTCATTCCCTTCCTAAGAATTGTATACCTTCTTGAATCTAGCATATGAAACTTTGATGTAGTAATGAATCCTAAGTTGTGAGTTTTATGTGAGAAACATCTTGTTTGTCTTTAAGTAGTGGTTTCAATAAATTGAGAGGAAATTATACATTGGTACATCACCCTTTCATTGTTTTATTTTTTTCTCTTAATCCCTTTTCATATCCAAATTGTTAATTTAGAGATAGATCTTTAAAGGTACATCAAGGGGAACTAACCCCTTATCTAGAGATTCATTTCTCAATATTTTCACCCACAACAAGAGAAATGTCTCCATGGTTACAATTGGATGAGGATATTTATGCATCTACTCAGGGGTGAAAATCCAAGTGTCAATAGTTTTTGGCATGCTTGATGGGATTTCCAAGTCCTACAATATTGTTCAAGGTTGGTGTTGGTCTTGGCATAGTTTAATATGAAAGAAACATATAAATTCAGTACCTGGTGACTCAATTAAATAATTTGAGTCTTTGGTTGATGATCAATCATTTTTTCCATGCCAAAGGTGACAACTAGACCTACTTCTAAAGAGACACCCTTTAAGTTTATGCAACTACCTCGATATTCCACCAAAAGGTTTAGGTTTGTCAACACTCATCCTTAAAAAATAGATTTTGTGTTTAAAGCTTCTAATTTTGTGTTACATTCCATTCCTAATATCCATAATGATCATTCCAAGATGTCTAGAAGACAACCTTTTTTGCCTTTCATGGGGGCATCTCCCTTGCATCTTTCCTAATATGATCAAATTCTAGGAGCAACCCTCAAAAGTGTCCCATATTTTAGTGGGGATGGTCCTATTACTTCCATTGAGCACATTAGGAATAGATAATTTTTTTTTAATATCCAAAAAATCACCCAAGAAAATGTAGATATTAGGTTGTTGGCCTTGTCTTTCAAAGGAAAATTTTTGGATTGGTATGGGACTCTACCTGTAAATTCCATTAGTTCATGGGATGAATTGGGAGATTTATTGACTAATAGGTTTGGGGAGAAGAGTGACTACCTATATCTAGCCAAGAAATTGACCACAATAAAGAGGTCACCACATGAATTCATGTAAGACTTTAATACTAGGTTCCAATAAACTTGGGATAGAATCCCAACTCTTGTGAGGCCAACCTCAAACTCTACATTTTTGTACTACTTGAAAGCATTGAATAGTGACATTGCCACGATGATTCAATATATGGGTGGAAACACATTTATTTCTACCTATGAAATATCCATAAATGCTGAAAATTGTCTTGTCTAAGTGGGAAAGATAGCTTCTAGACCTCTAATGCCACTATTCTCTGATTTTCATTCTCCTAGTCAAGGTACATTACCCACTTTAGCCCCTTTAGCTAATCAAGAAAGGCCTGACATTACTCCTTCAAATGAAATCCATGAAGTTAAAATCTTTCTTAAAAGTGTTATAAATGAGTTAGTTTCCCTCAAAAGACAACAAGCTTAAGTTTATAGGCCATATCAAACATACAATCAGTTTGGTCAAACAAGTAGACCTCCTTTCCAAAATAATGCATAAGGACAAGGCCAAATCACCCATGTCAAGCCTTATCAAAGATATAATACTAATGATCCTTCATCCTATAAATCCTTTGTCCCTAATCAAAATAACTTGGTCTAATAACAACCCAACTATCCATCTTTCAAACATGGTCAAGAGCATGTTATTTCTGCAAATGAGATGCATAATCAAGGCATGGTAATGCAACATAGTCAATCTTTCCAAGTTTAAAAATTTGAAGGATATATGCAAGGATGGGTGGAAAATGGAAAACCTAAGACTGATTCTACCCTCATAAATCATTTGGAGGGTGATTTTTATTCCATTAATTACTTGGGAAATACAAGCAATTAGAATACTAGTGTTGCATCTAATACTAGGTCCAAAAGGAGGCTTGTTGATGAATCTCAAGGAGATAATAAAGGACTTAATATGAATCCTACATCATATATTATGGTAAGTGGGTATAATATAACTCATAAAATTCAATAAAATTAGAGAATTCAAAATTTTAGGCTAGCAACTACAACTCTATGTCCATAACCTACATCACAAGGTGCTAATGTTCATAAAAAGAACCCCAAGGTGAGTAATCCTTCCATCAATGTGGTGGACCAGATGAAGAAGATTCATATGAAAATATCATTATGGGATTATCTAACATTACCAGGATATAAAGATATAATCTAAAAGGAATTGCATGTATTTGGTATACAAGCTGGCCCATCTAGAAATGATAACGTGGTTTTGGTCAATGGAACTCAGTCTATAAATGGTCAAGTGAAGAAAGATGAAAATACTCATTTTTACCTATCTATAATAATTGGTGATTTATTGGTTCATAATTTAATCATAGATAGTGGATTGAGCACATCAATTATGCCCAAATGTATAGAAAATAAGCTAGGCCTCAAGTATGAGCCAATGACTAAAGGAGTTTTACAATTGGATAGATCACCATCCAAGGATTTGGAGGTAGTTAAAGGTTTGAATTTGATCCTTTATGCATATCCTAATTTTTCAATTCCTCATGATGTGGTGGTGGTATATTTACCTCCCTATTTTTCTCCTTGCTTATCAAGAGACTTCACATCCAAGATAGGTGGATATTTGGCAGCCAATTGGTCCTACATGGTGTTTAACACAAAGTATGGAACTAAAGTGAATATTGAGTCAGAAACTATTCATAGAGATCACTTGGAACCTTACTCACCTAAGGTATCAAATTTTAATTATGATATCATTGATGAAGAGGAACGTAATATTGACCAATCTCCATCATCTTCCCTTAAGGGAGTTTCTGATTTATTCCTAGATGAGTGGGGAAATGACAACTCTGAGCATGATCCTTACAAGTTTATTGAATAATCTGGTCTTTGGGTGTACTACATGCTTGAAAAGGATTCCTTCACACCCAATCTAGTGAATCTGAGTGAAGAGGTGAGTGGCTTATGGTATCTCTTCTTTGATGGGTCTAGAAGCAATATTGGGGATGGTGGTGGAGAAATGTTGGTTTCACCTTCAAAGGAAAGGTATTTTTCAACCTTAAAATTTTAGTTCTCTTGTACTTGTAATGTATTCAAATATTAGTCACTCATTCATGGCCTCGAGTGGGCAAGGAAAATAGGTGTCAAATAATTTTAAGTGTTTGGTGATAGCGAGCTCATTGTCAATCAGGTTAGGGGACAGAATTTGACTAAAAATTCCTTACTTAAGTCCTATAAGCATAGAGTGTGAGATCTTATGGAATATTTCAAAGCCTTCAATATCAATTCTATTTCAAGAGAAGACAACAAGCATGTTTATAGTTTGGAAGCAATTGGAGCTCAATTTGATGTTCCAAAAGGGATAAAAGAAGACAAGAACCAACCTCATCTAAAAGTGATTGTAAGGCCCTCCATACTAGATAATGTCACTAATTGGTAGGTGTTTGATAATGATCAACAATTATAAATTTGCATACAAGAAAAAACTAAGTTTTATTCCAAGAATCAGTCTAAACTATAATAACAATATGGATGGTAGATTGTGCAATTAAGGTCTAACAAACTCCTTAAAGTCCTCGTCACTCTTCAAAGCATATTCAATGATGATGACCAGTTGAAGAAAGAGAAGGTAAGAATATTTACCAAGAAATAAAAATATGAGAAGGTGTATATCTTCAAAGATAAATTGCTTACACTTGGGAAGGTATGTACTAGCAAAGAGAAGCATGCTTTCATTGAGTTATGCAAAGAATTTTATGATGTCTTTGCATGTGAGTATAGTGATTTAAAAGGTTTTGATCCAAATCTAGCTCAGCATACTATAGATTTAGATGAGAATTCTAAGCCTATTAATCAAATTCAAATGCCAATCAATCCCAAGATTGAGCCTCTTATGAGGAAAGAACTCACCAAACTGATTGAGTCCAAAATCATCTTTCCCATTAAGCATTCATCTTGGTTGGCAAACCTATTTCTTGTTAGGAAAAAGAATGGAGAGATAAGGTTGTGTGTTGATTTTATGGATTTTAATAGTGTCATTTAAGGATAATTACCCACTCCCTTCCATAGAACAAATCTTGCAAGTTGTGGCTAGTAGTGAAAGGTTTTCTCTCCTTGATGGGTATTTTAGGTATAATCAGATTTTGGTGAAGGAAAGTGACCAATATAAGATAACCTTTACAACTAAATGGGGGTAAATATGATTATATTAAAATTCATTTTGGGTTTTATAATGCTGGAGATACTTTTCAATGTGTAAAGGATATGGATTTTCAAGGATTAATCAATGTCATTGTATTGGTATATCTTGATGATGTGATAGTTTTCTCCAAGGAAGCAAAAGATCATTTGAATCACCTAAGGAAAATTTTTGAGAGGTGTGGAGAGTTTGGGATCTCTCTAAACATAAATAAGTGTGTGTTTTCTATTCATGAAGGAAAACTCTTAGGCTACATTATTTTCAAGAATGGTCTGTCTATTGATTCTAAAAGGGTAAGTGCCATCTTGGCATTGTCTATGCCTAAACATAAGAAAGGTTTGAAAATTTTATTTGGAAAGATAAATTTAATTAGGAGGTTTATTACTAAATTTTATAATTTTTTCAAACCTCTAACATATATGCTAAATAAGGATGAGATATTCACTTGGACAAGAAGGAGGAAATAAAGTTTTGAAGAGATCAAGCAAGCCATTACCCAAGCTCTTACTCTTGTAAGTCCAAACTTCTCCAAGGAATTCAATTTGTACACTTTTGGGAATGAAGATGTGATTTATTCCATGATTACCTAAGAAAATAATGAGAATTTGGAACAACCTATTGTCTTTTTTAGCCAAGGTTTAGAAGGCTATGAAACAAGATACACATATGTTGAGAAGCAAGTGCTTTCAATTATAAAGAGTTTAAAGAAGTTCAGGCATAAGTTGTCTAAAGATAAGATTCACATTTTTGTGCCTCATCCTAGTGTGAAAGACTTTATGTTGAACAAATATTTTAATGAAAAAGAGGGTAGGATGGATCACAAGGGTGATGGAATATGATGTTGAGATCAAAACTACCAAGTCAGTGAAAGGAAAAGGACTATGTGAACATCTCACTTCAAACTTGAAAGAGCAAAAATAAGTTGTTTTGGTACTTCATGATGACTCTATGATAGTTTCACCTTAATTTATGAGAAGTTATACATAGGACATGATCCATTTCCTTCAAATGGGTGAGTGTCTACAATGTCTTGATAGGGCTAAAAGAAGGTACTTTAGGCTGCAATATACTCCTTATGTAATTGTTGATGGAGTACTAGTTAGGAAGGAATTTTTAAGTGTGATTTTGAGATGTCTTGATTTTGATCATATTTACAAAGTATTGTATGAGTTCCATGATGGACCAGCTGGTGGTCATTTTACTCCAAGAACTACAACTACTAGGATTATGAGGGCTGGTTACTTTTGACCTAGTTTGTTCAAAGATATGCATGCTTAGGTAAGAAAATGCCAAAAGTTTGTTATTTTTAATGGAAAAAAAATCTATCTACATTACCTCTTCATCCAATCCAATTTGAACAACCATTTACGCAATGGGGTTTGGATTTTATAGGTTTAATCAATCTACCTTCTAGTGTTGGTCACAAGTGGGTGTTGACTGCTACTAATTACTTTACAATATGGGTATAGGTTGTATCTCTTCAGGAGGTGAATGAAAGCTTAGTCATATGATTCTATGAAGGTATAATAACCAAGTTTGGATCTCCTTTAATAATCATATCATATAATGCATTAGCCTTCCTAGGATCAAGAATAAGTGAATGGGCTTTGAAGTATGGCATCTATCTTAGTACCTTCTCCAACTATTACCCCTAAGGGAATGGACTACCAAAGTCAAAAAACAAAAATATAATCAGGATTATAAAGAGGAAAATGGAGGAGAATCAAAGGATTTGGCACACCAAGTTAAATACAACCCTCCAGGATGATAGAATCACCCCAAAGAGAGTAATTGGGAATTCACCATATACACTTGTCTATGGAAGGGAAGATAGACTTCCTATCTCACTTGAGTTACCATCTTTAGATCTACCTATAATATGTAATTGATGGAGAATGAAAGCATGTAGGATAGGTTATGTGAGTTAATAGAGCTTGAGGAGGAAAGAAATCAAACTATACACACCATGATAGCTCACCAAGAGAAAACAAAGAAGTATTTTGACAAGAAATCCATGCCAAGGAGCTTCAAAGAAGGAGACATTATCATAAAATGGAATGAATATAGGTCCAAACCTAGAAGACACTCAAAGTTTGATGATTTATGGAGTGTCCCATATGTGATCACATAGTGCAAACAACATAATGATTTCTAACTCTTAAAATTGGATGGAGAGGAGCTGCAATCCCAGTTAATGGGATTTATCTAAAGCATTTTTACTAAAGTTCTCCTTTTCCTTTGTACATAGTTTACTACTTTCCTTGTGTTCCTTAAGTGCTTATGCACATGTGTGAGTTGTCTTGTGTCTTGATTTTCTTTGTGTCTTATTTGTGTTGTGTCTTGTGGCATGGGTTTTCCTTTCAGGTCTAGTGTGTTCTTCAAGGTTTTGAGTCATGACCAATGTTTTATTTTTTGAGTGTCCTTATATGAATCCATTCCCAATGTACTAATTTGGCTATTGGTTTGGTTAGTATAGTAGGCATACTACCCCTATGAGTCACCAATTTGTTGACCAAATTTTGGCCTTTCGAGTCAAAATTGGGTACCCATATTGGAAAGCTTGACTAGTATGTAGATTTTCTTTAGAATAAGTGTTATTTGACAAAGCTCAAGAAAAATGTACTAGTTTAATTTTGTCAAAAATTTTAGTTTTGGTTTTTTGCTAAGCCTTTGTATAGTAATCCTTTCGGGTCTTTTATTTTTGACTAAGTGTTATTTCTTTTAGACTTTTCATTCGGCCAAAGTGCTAAATTATTTTAGAAATTTTTTTTGAGACAAATTTATCAAAGATGAAGACTAATTCCTTTGGAAAAATTATCTGAACAATTTCCCTGAAGGACCTTTTCAGACCAAGGGATCATTTTCAACTTTTTTGAAGGGTAGTTTTCAAGTTTTGAAGGGCACTTCAATTTTTTCAAAGGGAACTTCAGTTTTTTATGAAGAGCATTTGTAGGAAGGCTGAAAGGTAATTTAAAAAAAATTTGAAGGGCACTTCAAATTTTTTTAAAGGGGCACTTTCAAAAAAGCTTGAAAGAATGGGAGCAAAACACAAGTCCCAAAGGAATTATTCAAGTGTAAAAGTTTTGAAAGTCATCTTCAACTTTATGAAGGGACATTTCAAAGTGCTGAAGGGTCATTTAAAGATTTCCGCAGGACCATTTCTTTTAGCTGAAGAGCAAAACATATAAATGTTTGAGGGGCCAAATAGAAAATTTGAAGGAATTCTTTCAGAAATATTGTCCAAAGAATTCTTTCAGAAAACTTGTTTGCATTAAAAAGAGGTCAAAGCCCAATTATTTTAGACATTTTACCTGATACAAAGGAAACAAAAGGGATAAAATATTATTTGGGAAAATCGTCTACAAGAATTGCCAAGAAAAATCCTGAATGAATTCTTTCAGGAAAAGTGCCAAGATAAAAAGTCCAAAGGGAAACAAGAAGTCTGAGGGAAATAAAAGTCTGAAGAAAATACCTAAAGGATGATGGCCCAAAAAATGTCAACTTTAAACTATGGAAAATAGTTGTTGGAGTCAAAAAATATTGGAGAGAACCTAAGGGAAAATGTGGAAGTAAAAAATGGTAGAACCTTGAACATCTAACACAAATAAAATAAGAAAAGAATAGACAGGTCGATGGTTTAGGTCATTGTTGGTAGCTGACCAAGTCAAAGAGATTCCATAAAATTGACAAAAATAGGTGTCTAAAGGATGGCTAGCAGTTAGGAAGAACATTTGCTAATTGTTTTAATGATTTCTATTTCCATCAAATAGTGATATATGTCGACTCTCTTATTTTTAGTTTCAAACGTTCATGGATGGTCTTTGATGGAGATAGTTTCTTGTACAAATTCTAAAGGTTTTATGACACTTTTCACCATTCTTATGACTTGTTTTTGACAAGTATACCTCTTGACATGGTGTGTATTGCCTCACTCCTCTTTCACATGCAATTTTAAGTGATATTTTCAAGGTGACATGTGTTTGAGTGACCTTTGGACTTCCATTTACTTGACCTCCCTCCCAAAGGCTATATATATGCATTATTTTGGCTTGTTCAGTAGCCTCCCCTAGTTATTGGGAAAACTCTATCCAAATTTTTACTTGAATAACTCTTAAATAAATATACAAGTGTTTTTTCCACTCATATGTTGCAATATCAAGTATTGACTTGAATCTTATTGGTTTAGTCTAGTGAAAGATTGTCTTTTTTAGCTTGTACTCTTGATGGTCTACCAACTTACAAAAAGGAGATTGTTGCATGTCTTTGCTAGTATTATTTTATAAGTGTAGAGATATCCTAGAAGTGGTCCATGATTGTATCCCTCTTTAGAATCATTCATTCCCTTCCCAAGAATCGTATACCTTCTTGAATCTAACATATGAAACATTGATGTAAAAATTAATCCTAAGTTGTGAGTCTTGTGTGAGAAACATGTGTTTTGTATTTAAGTAGTGGTTTCAGTAAATTGAGAGGACATTATATATTGATGCATCACCCTTTCATTATTTCAGTTATTTCTCTTAATCCCTTTTTATATCCTAATTTTTAAGTTAGAGAGAGAGCTTTAAAGGTCCATCAAGGGGAGCTAGCCCCTTATCTAGAGATTCTTTTCTCAATATTGTCACCCATAGAAAAATAAATGTCTCCATGGTGCCACTTAGATGAGGAGATTTAGGTATCTCCTCAGGGGTTTGAATCCAATTGTCAACAATAGGTATGCTTTATCTTCTTTGATCCATGATTGATTTATAGACATGATTCATTTTTGATTGCATAAAAACTGTCCATAGAACTTCTCAAAATAAACTTGCATGTACTCTATACAATTTGATCAATCATCACTAACATATAAATGACACTCCCTTGACATTTTTTTTAATCTTGATTTGTATTATCAGGTGCATGCATGAATATGGAAACTTATATTAAGTTGTAATACTGTGACTGAACTTCCATTTTTAGTTTCAATGTGTAATTCTTAGTAAATTTGACTACTAAAACAATACAAATAAGTGGTAATGTTTCCTTGATTATCTTAGAATGTTCATCAAACCATATAACCCTTTCCTTATGCCTTGCATACTCACAAATAATTTCTTCCCTAAATTTAACCATAAATTCTTAAAAATGTATCTATTTTGTAACAAGTTCACACCTTTTAGATTATTTTCTATCTTACTTGATAAGTCATAGATTTGTATTTTCTCAAAACAACTAATTTCTATAAAATTTCACTTTTACTCTCTAATGGATATAATTTTTTAATTTTAGCAATCCACCATAAATGTTATAATTTCCATCCAAATCTGATTTGTTATAAAATAAATATCCATTTAGTATTTCAAAAAAAATGGTTGGAATCAATTCCCTATCTAATTTTGACAAAAATTCTATGCCACACTCTTTAAAAATGTTGTTAATATGTAAATTAAAACATATGTGGATAAAATCATCATACTGCATTGAAAATTCAACATGCTGCCTACAATAATAAGTGGTGCATGCGTGATTCATTTTTATATAAATTGGTTTGGTCATCTCAAAATATATTTGACTAATAGAAATTTTTAGGTATTTTTCCAAAAATATAGAGTATAATTACATTTGGGTAATAGACAATAATATTTTTAGATGTGGTTCATGGTTATGAAAACTAGCTCTTGTTTTCACTACATCTTTTGTATTGAGTGAAAATATTGTATTGTCTTTTCAAAATTATTCAAGTAAATATTTGAGAGCATCAACTATAGCCTTGTCCATTTGTGGAAGTCTACCAAATAATGCTTAGGGATCAGTGGTATTGGCATAATTAAGTATTTGGCATCTTCTAATTTTTTCCATTAATGTTTTTCTACTTGATGGAGTGATATATGCACTCATATGTCCACATGATCACTCATACACATAATTACCATAGTAATTGACACAAATACATTGAAAAAAAAACAATAATCTTTCAAATGTGATCACAATATTTGTGTGGGTCTGCACAACTGAATAAGTCAAAATACATGGGAGTGTTTATTAAATAGGCAAGATATATTGTTTCATGCAACAAATTATTATTGCATGAATAAAATATAAAATAGAAGTATATATTATTAGTGTGCACTCAAAAAATACATGAAAAAATAGAATAATGTCTCCAACAATAAAAATATGACTCCCAAATCAAGATTATATGCTTTACTCCAATACCTTCCCTTAAGTGTAAAATAGGGAGTGAGAAAAGATAAAGCATAGAGATTGGATGATTCCTAGTAATTAGGCTTGATCATGTACCCATTGTATAAATCACAGTGAAATACAAAATGTTCTTATGGTAACCAATCCATCTTACTTGGAATAAATGGATGTCAAATTCATATAACTACCAAGTCAAATAGGAATTAGTAAATCATAGTGAAATACAAAATGTTCTTATGGTAACCAATCCATCTTACTTGGAATAAATGGATGTCGAGTTGATATAACTACCAAGTCAATAGGAATTAGTAATCTATATAAGGTTAACTTTATAAAAACACTGATCTCAAAACATGGGAGAGAAATAGTCACAAAGGATGAAATATATCACTGTAATGTACCCAAAACTAATAACAATAAAAAAAGTCAAGAGAGAAAAATATATGTTGCAAGGCATCCAAAAAATGTGAATGACTCAGTACTTGAACATAATGCTAAAAAAGTGCACTGGATGGAATGAAGGCCATCAAATACAAATTCACTTGGTGGAGTCAAAAGTCTTAGTGGAACTCAAATCTATACGAGTGGTCTAGATCCACTACTTGATCACAAAAAAAAATTGACACTATAATTCATCATAATCGCTCTTATGAAAAGTGATTATCAGAGGTGTCAATAGTGCAAAAAAGGTTCACCAATTGAATTTGATCTACGACCAGAAGATGTGATGTGCCAAGGGTTAGTAAAGAATCTGACTACCAAAGAATTAGGATCTACACCATCCCCCTAATGCAGACTTGATGAAGTGACGTAAAAAAAGTTTGTATGAGTAGGTTGAATCTACTACTCAAACACTGACATGTTGACACTGTATTCATCAAAATAGCTACTCCTCAGAAAGAGATCAAGATCTATAATAAATATAAAGGAGTCTATCAAATATAAAATAAGTGACAAATATATAGATCAAATATCTCTCAAGAAGATGGCCCTAGTGGTGATGGAAAAGTCAAACAACTGAAAAAGTGAAAAGGTGCCTAGAATAGAGCACACATATGCATAAAGGTAAACAAGGATGAATCAAGAAACCCCCATGACACTTTATAAATTAGTGAAAGTACAAAAATAATCCTAAAATAAAACAAACTATATAATGCAAGGAACCTAAAATACCATCAATTTGTATAAGATACCATAAAAAATAAGAGAGTTGCTCATAAAATAAGAGAGCAGTGTACACACAAGGAATTTGAACAATGGAGTAAACATACTAGTAAAATCCTTACAAAGAATGTTGATGCCAACATAAGTGATATAAAATATATCCCAGATGAATACAGATGGTAAAAGATCTGTGTTAGAGTGATCATGTCTGACAAATATAATCTTAGATTGCTCAAGCCTGAGTGAAAGGTGCAATAAATTTCAAAAAAATATAATGCACATTCAAAATGGGACACTGGACTCTACCAAAAAATGTGTCCACTAGTATGAAAAGTGTGATGACAAAGATAACAATGTGGACCAAGAGGGTACAAGCACAATAATAGTGACTTCTAAGAAATGAAGGTAAGGAAAAGTGAGAACAATTTTATTTTATCTGTGAGGGGGTCTGACCTGCTACCTGTAAGACCAAACCTCACCCTCTATCTTTGACTAATGATATAGATGGTAAATACCAAAAAAAAAAACTTTTACCCTTTATAATAATGATTTTCCCTTTTACAATTCATCCCACTTTAAAATTTTCGTACATTGATAATCACTCACCTAAATATAAATACCCCTTGTAGAAAAAATTAACTCCATCTAAAATAAAAAAGGCTTCCCATCTTTAACAAAATGTCACCATTTTTAAAATAAAATATCACCCCTCAAAAATATTCTACCCTTATTGAACAAAATAGGCTCTGAAAAAATCCACTTTGTAGTGGATGGGGCACGAACCCTTCATTAGTAGATTTTCCAAATTAGTGAAGGGTGCTCTCACATACTTTCTACCATCTATAGAAGTCAATAGGTTATTTTAGAGGTTTGAGGACTATCAAAGATGAAAAATTGTTGACATATGTGTGGTACTCAATGTGGATAGGTTTTTAATGCAAAGCTATAGATCAAAAAATACTCTACAAAAAATCAATTTAATCATACACTACCAAATGGAAGTGACACCTACAAGTGCATTGCTAGTGACAGAGGTGTTGGTGGACATGCACCATTGGTAAAAATATTTTCAACATTAATAAGTGATGTTTTTACAATGATGAAGAGGTTGAGATGTTTTTTTTCACTGTGATGGAGGTCACATGACTGTGGGATGTGTTTATGGTGGAGGTAAATTGTTCTACTTGATCTTTGTTTTTGATGAAGTTGATGATAAGTTTACCCCGTATATAATTATGTAAATGGATTTTTTTTTGTTTTAATGCATTAGAGTGCCTATCAAAATGGCCACTCACCCTTATAATTAATTTAACTTCATTAACTTGATTCAAAAGGATCCCTCAAAATTTTGACCTCATAGTTGAATGGCTGAGCAAAGACCATCGATGAAATGGATGGTGAAGCAGTAGGCCATGATTATATAGAATGCACATTGGGTTATAAAATGTAAATAAGCCAAGGCATATAAATTTCATTAATGTCAAGACATTTTAAGCCTTATTCCACCTTGTTGGATGCTGCGTATTGAGCACCAAGACTTTTCCTTGTTCTTAACACATTCAACACAACTATATATGCAGTTGTAAATGGATATAAAAGAATACATAGGGTTGATAAATAAAATAAGTGGTTTGAATCATTGCACTGAGGAAACAAAAGAATTCTAAAGCTAGACTATGAAGGCTTATGTAAAAGGGTATGACCCAACACAAAAGGATAAAATGATGATTTAAAAGGTTTATGACCAAGACACAAATCCACCAAGTCAACACAAATATGATTGGATTGTTAAACAATTTTGGCATACAAAGAGACAAATTATTTATTAATTTTTATAAATGAGGCTCTAATATCATGATGGGGAGTGATTTATGCATTCATATGTCTATAGGATAATTCTGCACATCATTACCATAATATTTGACATAGATATATTGCAAATAAAATAAACAATAATATCTCAAATTTTGTCATCATTTCCATGTGGGTATCCACAATAAACCAAATAAAAATACATGGGAGTGCCTATTAAATAGGTAAGATATGTTTTTTCATGAAACAAATTATTATTACATGAATAACCTATAAAATAAGAGTATCTATTATCAATGTGCATTCAACAAATACATGTACAAAATAGAATAACATCTACAACAATAAAATAAATGACTCCCAAATAAATATTATATGATTTACTCCAACATTATTATGTCCAATGCTCAGATAGTCTTTTAAATCAATCGTTTTCCCTATTTAACCACTTATTGCACAAGTTGTAATTATATGTCTAAAAACATTACAATATTTGTTGTGTGATTTCAAGCCTAAAATATGATGTCATGTATATTTTTAATAATTTAATTATTTTCATCATCCATGTTAGATGTTCTTAGTCATAAGGTGCACATTTTAGGTCTCATATTAATCAATTTCATCAATGAAATTAAAACTTGACATATTTGACTATCAAAATCTATTTTATCAAAGAAATTATCCCAATTTTTTTCAACTAGTCTCTTTGAATGATGGTCATACACTTTTTTATGCATTGGTTTTAAAAAAATTTCATCAAATTTAATAAATCACTTTCTTTTTGTTGGGGATCAACCAACAATGTTGATTACTATATGAAAGCAATTAAATGCGGAATTAAACCAGAATGATAAGTAACTAGAATCATAAATAGCAAAGAATAAGAGATACAAGAAACCACCCTGAAAACTTGTATTAAACTCTTTATAGAAGGAATATAATTGAAGAAACTTCTTTTCTTCCACACCTCTCTCAGATGTACAAATCTCTTTCCAGATCTCTTTCCCTCAAGAGTTCTCTCTCTCAATTACAATCAATTCCAACAACCTAGTTGATACACATATATAATACTGTATTGTTCTTGTCCAATTCAATAAGCTATGAATATCTATCCTATTATATAATAATTAGGAAACATGAGCATACAATTACAGCCATTAGATGCACCTCCTAATCAAGTGCTCTAAACCGTCTTACTAAAGATAGAGATGCGGACTTAAGACTAACACTTAATCCTACCATGCAAACATTCTATTCTGTCCATGGAAATAGCATTATGGATGCACAAGTGACCGACGTCGGTCCCTGCCTGTCTACACCTGACCGATGTCGGCCGAACATAACTGACATCGGCATCTCCCAGTCGACTCTTGACCGATGTCGGTCGCTCCTGACCGACGCCGGTGACTGTGTAACTCCTGCAACTTCTGCACTCACTCATTTGGTGAAGCTTTTTGCTCCACACCTTAACACTTTTTCTATGCATAATCCTTTTAGGTGTTCTTAATAGTGAAATTATTGAGAGAGTGATTCAAAATTATTATGTTCACTACTAGTTTCTTCATTTTCAGTTTCATTATTTAGTTGTGGGATGAAATTTTATTCATTGTTACTTTCATCATTATATATTTACATGAAATTTTATTCATTTATAAAGATAAATCATCATGCATAGATTCATCATCAACAAAATCCAAAAAATTATACTTTGAATGTGGACTTGTAACATAGTTTGGACTTTTAAGTAAATATTTATCATCGTTATTCAATTAATTATTGTCAAATTAATCATTATTTATGAAATTTGACTCATTAGGGATAGTGTTTTTTCATAATATTGATTTAAATTCTTGAATTCATACCTTTTATTTTTCTCTCAACTCTTCTAATTGCTCTGGTGTTTTGTTCTTTAATTTTTTCTTCTTCTTTGAACGAGCTTCATCACCATAAGTAGGAAAAAAATTTGATTCCTTTTGATAGTGGGGATGAAAAGAAAATTTTGATTCCTTTTAATGGTAAGGGACCCAAATAAAATTTTTATTCCTCATGTCTTCACCATGAAAAATGCAGAATGATGCAGAGAATGTTTGATGGGTCATAATTATCAAAAAATATTAGACAATGACTTGTTGGCTAGTGAAACAATAATGTGTATGTCACACACACACACACACACACACACACACACACACACACACACACACACACACACACACACACACACACACACACACACACACACACACACACACACACACACACACACACACACGCACGCACACGCACACACGCAGGCACACACACACACACACATTATGTCTATGTGGTCATTTATTGAATTGGTTGACTTTCTACTTTATTTTGTTATGATATTGGGAATCCAAATTGCCTCCATATAATCAATATTAGGTTCAAAAGGTTAAATTTAATATAATTTACAATAATAATTATCATAATGGATTAATTGTTTAAATATTTTGGGAAATAAGAGCTAATTTAACCCCTTGAATCACATCGTAGACTCACAGTTAGATTCAAGGGTTTCAAATTGGCCCCAATTACCTTCATGTTTGTATTTTTCATAAAATTATGGTTAATTAAACCATATGTTTCATATTATAAAACCAATTATTGACCCATAAATTTAGTTCACATGGCTCAAATTTTCCCTGCACCAAATTACTAATTAGATCAATCAATAACCTAATTTAACCCCAAATCACATCTTACTCTTGAAGTTAGGTTAAAGGGGATCAAAATATCTTGAATTTTATTGATGATGGAATTGGCAGACTATTTTCTTTATTTTTTATTATATTTGGGTTTATTGACCCTACAAATTATATCCTATATAGACAAAATTAGGTTCACGAGGTTCAATTTCATTTGGAACTTGCATTAGTAATTCCAACAATCAACTAATTTGCTCAATATGTTGGGAAATATGGGATAAATAATACCCAAATAACATCCTATACTATATCATCCTCATTATTGGAGGTACAATCACTAGGGGGCAAATCAATGATGCAAGATATTTATAAATTCAATTGTAATCCTTTTAAAACTCTTAATAAATGACCATAAGTATTCATAAAACATATAAGATGTTCATAACAATGAATAAGAAATATGATGCAAGATCATATACATGACACAATATCTACGTGAGAAACCCTCTTGGGGAATAAAACTCACTCTCAATATTGCAAACACATGGACTACTTATCTTATAAGATGATCACAAACATGAGACTTTTTAGTGAAGCACACACTTCACAGGGATAACCCACCCCTAAGTATGAACAAGCACCCACTTATTCCAGATGTTGAGCACCCACACAACACCTATAAAATCAATATCTCCAAAAATATGATTACCTTTCAATCTAAAGGAGAAACAATGTATAACACCTCTCTTTCAAATCTTCACTCACACTCAAACTTGATCATACAAGTAATGCATCTAAACATCCCTATTGAATCACTCTACGCATCTTTTCTCATTCTCAATCTACTATGTACTTCAGTCCATCCACTAAACACATTCCATTTGATCTCTTTCCTTTAACTCTATTTTTTACTCTCTCAACACTTCCACACTCAAGTCTAGAAACCATTGCCTTGGTCTCCACTCTTTATAGATTCTTCATGAATATCAACTTCTAGGTCACCCATAATACTTTCCTTAACCTTGAAGACATCTATCATACTAACACATAGCTCAATACCATCCTCACAGGTCAACCATAACATCCATGGGTCACACTTAAGCAGCTACACCTTTCAATTAAGCCTTAGTAACCCTTATAGGTCTCATGGAGACCTATTACCATTTTAGTAATTCATCACATAAAAAAAGAACACATGATCACTTTCAAATACATGGATCCTCTCCATATGACCTCTAAGATATATTTAAATGAATACTCCCACCAAAACACTATTCTTCTAAAGCACAAATTACTTAAACAAAATTATGTACACAATAACACCATGAATGAACAAATATTCAACTTTAAAACTCCATATCTACACTTTTATGAACGTTCAGACATTATAATAAACTTTTATGGATGTTCCTTGAAGTCATCTTCAACTTTTATTTTTACGCCACCATGAAATTCATATTGGATAAAAATATATAACTCAAAAACTACAGTTTAGTTTTCCCTCATTAATTTGAATATTCAAATTCCAATGGTTACTATTCAAACACTAAACATCAGACACTTTGTCATCATCTCATGCTCCCTAACAACTTTGGACAAATATGCACTATTGATATCCTCATGAGTAGCTTGGTCTTTACCTTAAAATTCTCACCATTGATATTTGATCCAAGCTCCAATGATTATGCCACTTGGTAGCTCTATGAGCCTTTTACACATTTGACTATTTGACTCAACCCGTACCATCGATCTCCATTTGCATGAACACCCATGTACTGTAGATATTATATCAAATCAATGAGATTGAGACACATGTTACTAGTTCTTTTAATCTTAGGAACCTTTGATAATTTGACTTCACGTGCACCATTGGATCATAATCTAGATGTTGAATACTCACCGTTAGATCTACTTGACTATTTGACCATAGACATCAATGTAGTTAAACTTGATGGTCTATGGTCCATCATAGTTTGTAAGAGCAACCTTGAAGATTTATAACTTGAGATAGAAAACACTTCAAGAGTCTAAATCTTCAAGGTACCTTCTTGGCACTATAGATAACATCTCCATTAAAACCTTTGACCTTAGTTGAATTTATGAGTACCTACATAAATTCACAAACATGATGGTTCCATCATATCTTCATGATATGCAGTGATGGTCTAGCTTCTCTTAAGCTAGAATATGCATGTTTCTCTTTCCTAATGATCATGTGACACAATAAAACTTCACCAAGACATCTATGGATGTCTCAAAAATTCTTCTTTGTCCTTACAGATCTACACATGTGCCATATATCTCTAGACTATCAAACATAACTTATTTTCCATTCATGCACTAAAACCATATGCTCTCTTTGACATCAATTATAACCTAAGACATCAATGACCATGCTCAATAATCTGCCCCTTTGTCATTGATGAAAAAACACCCTCAAAATGACTTATTACTCCTTTTACCTTATTCATTATGATATTTCTTCCCCTTTGACATTAATGATAAAGGGTCTCTTCCTCAACATGCCAAGAATCATTCTTAAACATTATGTATGTATTCAAATACTATTTAAGATGCTCAAGATACTTACATACTTTCAATCATATGAATCAGTTGCTTCCCCTTTGACATGCACCAATCTAAACTTGGACTTCTCTAATCCTTGAACTTGATAAATTATTCATAGAACTTATAAAGCTCCCCTTAACATTATGTACATCTCTTCAAGTCTCTCAAACTATCTAATTTAGCTCCCCCTAGCTACATGATCTATCTAAAAAAGATCATTTGTATTAAATATTTTCAAAAAATTAGGTCTTCTAGCAACACTTCAAATAATATGGATCTCATAGCAACAAAACAATTGCCCTTTATCGTCTATAAGCCTTCATGGTTTAGAACCTTTTCAAATCACTCTCATAGAACCATGACATACACACATTATCATATATAAAACTCTGAGACCTTTTTCATGATATCAACAATATGACAACACATTCTCCTCCTACTCAAATGATTTTTTAATGATACATAGACAAGGAGATGACTCCCAAGCTTTGTCTTAGATACTCAAATGTGGCCTTTGTCAATGGTTTAGTCATAATGTCTTCATGTCATTATTTTGTAGACACATATCCCAATTTAATAATTTGATTACATACTTGATCTCTTAATAAATGATATTTAATAATAATGTCTTTGGTTTTTGAGTGTATAATATAATTCTTAATGATACTAATTGCACTAGTATTGTCACGATAGATAGGACAATGTCTATTTTGTCTTACCCTATAATCTTCCAAAGTTTGTTTCATCCACATTACCTAAGTAAAATAAGAATCAAAAAATATATACTTACCTTATATAGTTGATATAGATACATAGGATTGATTCTTTCTTAGCCAAGACACTAAGCAGTCACCCATGAAAAAGACACCACCACTAGTGCTCCTCCTATCATCTACACAACCTGCTCAATCTACATTAGTGTATGTATTTAGAATAAATTATTTAATCTTGGGGTACCATAAACCATACTCTATTTTGATCTTGAGATATCTGAAGATCCTCTTGACTACTTTCAAGTGAGATTCTCTAGGATCAGCTTAAAACCTTCCTATAAGGCCTACTGCTTGCATGATATTAGGCCTGGAATTAGTAAAGTATAAGAGGCTTCCAATCATGGATCTATATAAGTTTGATCAAATTTTGGTGAGTCATCTTATTTACTTAACTTACATCTAGTGATCATTGGAGTACTCAATGGCTTACAATCTAATATGCCAAACTTTTTTAGCATATATTCAATGTATTTTCCTTATGAAATGAATGTCCTTTCATTAGGTTGGTTAATTTGTAATCCTAAGAAGAAAGAAATTTATCTTAGAATTGAAATTTAGAACTTAGTCTTCATAGCATCTGTAAACTCTCTACTCTTGTTGTCATTATTATAACCAAATATTATGTCATCAACATACACTAATACTAGTAATTGATGAGTGCCATATGTCTTGATATATAAATTATTGTCAACTATCCCTTTTTTTAAGTCTTGGCTCAATAGATACTTGTCTAATCTATCATATCAAGCTCCAAGAGCTTATTTAAAACCATAAAAGTCTTCTTTAGTTTGTAAGCATAGTCCTAATTACTTGTCATTAAAAAACCTTTAGGTGGCTCAATATAAACTTCATCTAAGTTTCCATTCAAAAATGTAGATTTCACATCCATTTGGTAAAATTTGAAACCTTTGAAGCTTTCATATGATAGAAAGAGTCTAATTGGTTCCATTATTTCTAAAAGGGAAAATGTCTCATCAAAATATATCTCTTCAACTTGAGCATATCCTTTAAACACCAGTCTATCCTTATTTATTGTGACTTCTCCTTTCTCATTCATCTTATTTCTGAAAACCCACTTAGTTCCTATCATATTTTTGTCTTTTGGAATAGGAACTAAATCCCATGTTTCATTTTTTACTATTTAATTAAGTTCCTCCTTTATGGAAAATATCCAATTTTCATCTTTGCTAGATTTTAAGAAAGTTTTAGGTTCAATCTTGGATAACAAAGCTGTGTCTTGTTAATTTTGATTGATCAACCTTATCCTCCTAGTCTATAAATTAGCATTCACATCTACAATAACTTGGGAAACTATATGATCCTTATTTATTCTCCTATAGAAGGGGATTTAGTAACTTGTCTCATTTCTTTGTCTTCATCATATGATTGATTAGGTATGCTTTCATTATTTGAAATAACATCCTCAGTAGTGTCAATGTCTACAAGATGGGCTTCTTGGTGTCACCTACCTCTTCAAATATCACATTAGAGATTTTAATAAATTTTTTGAGTCTCTTATTGAAACATATATATGCATAACTTATGGAGGAATAACTCAATAAGATGCCTTAATCATATCTTGAGTCAAAATTTCCAATATTTTCTTCATTCCTTTTGATAAAACACTTGCCCTCGAACACTCTCAAGTGTTTGACATTAGCTGCTCTATTTTTACATAGCTCATATGGAGTCTTATCACCATTTGATCTATCTTTGAATCTATTTAAGATATAAATAAAAGGATTGGCAACCTTTGGAATCTTGAAGCGTGGTTCTAGTCATCTCTTGGATAGTTCTATTTTTCCTCTCAACTATCCCATTCTATTGGGGTGTCTTGACAGTAGATTATTATATTATAATTGATTATTCCTCATAAAATTCATCAAACTCATAAAACCAAAATTCACCTCCTCTGTCTCATCTTACACACTTGATTCTTGATCCTTTTTCATTTTCAATAAGAGCTTTGAATGCTTTTAATTTTCCAAAATCTTCTAATTTCTCTTTAAGAAAAAATATCCAAGTCATTCTAGTGAAGTCATTAATTAATAACATAAATTAGCTATTACTTTGAATTCATTGAGTTATTATAGGTCCACAAACGTCTGTGTGGATTAACTTCAGTGGTACTATAGTAGAATGCTCCTTATATTTGTATCTTCTTTGACTTACTTTTCATGAAGGCATGCCTTATAGAGAGTATGATGAATATTAATGATTTTAGGCATATTCCTCACTAATATTTTTGAATTGATCCTTACTAAATTATAAAAGTTTAGATTTCTAAGTCTTCTATGCCAAATCCATCTTTCCTCTAATTTATTCATGAAGCACTTTTCTTTACTGGATTCATGGAACACATACAAGTTGTTATTTGCCTTGTGAATGTTTTCAACTAATTTTATAGACTTGGAACTTCTCACTTCACACCCTATTTCATGAAAGGTCACAACATTTCCTTATTTACAAATTTGGCTAACACTTAGAATATTGTGTTTCAAACCTTTACATATAGAACATTTTCAGTTATAGTATGACCATTATCCAAACTTATAGATCCTTTTCCAGCTATGTTAGTAGACTTTTTATCACCAAACCTTATTGAATTTTTGAGATAAATAAACTTACTCTTGTCTCCTATCATATGACTTGAGCATCCACTATCCATGTACCATTTCTTATTTTCATCCTCTTGAGTATGTAAGGCAGTTTATACAAACATGGATTCTTTCTTTAAGTTCTACTCCTTCTTTCTTTGAATCTTGGTTTGTCTTTCTTGAACCATTTTATGGTGTTAATAACTTGAAAGTCCTTTTTTCTAAAATTACCTTTCTAAATAATTGGATATATGTCCCTATTGATTTTAGTTATAGTAGAGTACCTCATTTCTTCTCCTTGGAGAGTAAGTACAATCCTTATATCTATGACCATATTCATTACAAATATAATAGTGTCCATTAAAAACATAATTATATCTATTCATGTTAATCACACCTTTTTTTTTTATCATCAATACCCTAAGACATCTCATCCACATATTCATTCGTAGAGATGGATTTTTTCTTGTCTTTAGATAAAAAAGCATCAATATAAGTCATAACTTTACCTTCCAATTGGTCCATTCTTTGATTTAAATTTGTATCAACCACAACCTAAAAATGTTTTACTATTGTTTCTATTATTACTATTTATGTCTTCACACTATCAATGCTTTCAAGCATCTCATGACATATAGAAGAAGTCAAGTTTGAATTTTTACTCTCTATCATGTTATTCAATGTTTCAAACTTTTCTTTTAGACATTCATATTTTTCCCTTGAAAATTTGAGTTTTGATAAATCACATATTAGTTCACCTTGAAGAAAAAACTCAGCCTCTTTATCTTTCATTATACCTATAATAACCTTTAAGTGGTTAAACTTGCAATGAAGGTATTTCTATGATACCAATTATTGGAGGTACAATCACTTGGGGGTGAACCAGTTATGCAAGATATTTCAAACTTCAATTGTAATCCTTTCAAAACTCTTAATTAAGGACCACAAGAATTCATAAAGCATACAAGATGTTCATAATAATGAATAAGAAATATGATGAAATATCACATACATAACACAAGATCTATGTGATAAACCCTTTTGGGGAATAAAACCCACTCTTAAGCCTAAAAACACATGGACTAATTTTACTATAAGACAATCACAAAAATGAGACCTTTTAGTGAAACACCCACTTCACAAAGGACCACCCACCCCTAGGTATGAAAAAACACCCACTTGTTCTACAAGTTGAGCACCCACACAAAACTTATAAAATCAACAGCTCCAAAACTTTTATTGTCTTTCAATCTTATGGAGAAAAATGTATAACAAATCTCTTTCAACTCTTCACTTGCACTCAAACTTTATCATATAATCAATGCATCCAAACATCCATTTTGTATCACTCTAGGCTTATACACTCATCCTAAATATTCTCTATACTTTAATATATCTATTGAGCACATTCCCTATGATTTCTTTCCTTCATCTCTATCTTTTGCTCTCTTAACACTTCCATACTCAAGTCTAGAAACCATTGCCTTGGTCTCCACTCTTTATAGAGTCTTCATGAATATCAACTTCTAGGTTGGCCATAATACTTGACTTAACCTTTAATACATATATCATGCTAACACATAGCACAATAACATCCTCAAAGGTCAACCATAACATCCATGGGTCACACTTAAGTAGCTACACCTTTCAATTAGGCCTTAGTAGCCCTTATAGGTCTCATGGAGACATATTACCCTTTTAGCACTTCATTGAGTAAAAAAAGAACACAAGATCTCTTTAAAATACATGGATCCACTCCATATGACCTTGAAGACATCTTCAAATGAATACTCCAATCAAAACACTCTTCTTCTAAAGCATAAATTGCTTAAACAAAATTCTATACAAAGTAACACCATGAATGAAAAATAAGTCAACTTTAAATTTCCATATCTACACTTTTACAAACATTAAGACCTTTTAATAAAATTTTATGGATGCACCTTGAAGTCCTCTTTAAATTTTATTTTTACACCACCATGAAATTCATCCTGGATCAAAATATATAGCTCAAAAAATATAGGGTAGTTTTCCCTCATCAATTTGAATATTCAAAATCCAATGGTCACTATTCAAACACTAAGCATCAGACACTATGTCATCATCTCATGATCCTTTGAAAATTTAGACAAATATGCACCCTTGATCTCCTCAGTAATAGCCTAGTCTTTACCTTGCAATGCTCACCATTGGTATTCAATCTAAGCTCCTGTGATTATGCTACTTAGTAGCTCTACATGCCTTCTATAATTTGACTATTTGACTCGACCCATATCATTGATCTCTATCTACATGAACACCTACATACCATTGATATTATATCAAATCAATGAGATTGAGACACAAATCACTAGTGTGTCTAATCTTAGGAATCTTTGATAATTTGACTTCACATACACTGTTGGATCATAATCTAGATGATGAATGATCACTGTTAGATCTACTTGACTATTTTATCTTAGACTTAAATTTAGTTAAAGGTTTATAACTTGAGTTATAAAATAATTCAAGAGTCTAAATCTTTAGGGTAACTTCTTGGCACTATAGACAACATCTCCATGAAAACTTTTGAACTTAGTTGACTTTTTGAGTACCTACATTAAATGAACAAATTTTCTAGTTCAATCATATCTACATGATGTGTAGTGATGATCTAGATTATCTTAAGCTATAATATGCATGTTTATCTTTAAAAATGATCAAGTGACATACCAAAACTTCAAAAAGATAATATGGATGCCTCATAACTTTTTATTTGTCCTCATAGACCTACACATGTGCCATATCTCTCCAAGCTATCAAACACAACTTATTTGTCATTCATGCACTAGAACCATATTATCTCCTTGACATCAATGATAACTTGAGACATCAATGACCATGCTCAACACTCATGACCACTTTTGAAGAGAGATAATCAGACTAATTCATCCCTCAATAATACTAGTGTAGGTTTTCATTCATGCTCATTATCCCTTGCTTGCATACAAAAAAATTATAGTGACAATGTTTTATTGTGATTGAATTTAAGATGATGAAACGTGATTTTTCAACCCATCACTCATTCTTAATTGATGAACATTTTGAAAAAACAAATGCACTTCCAATCTAGCCTAATATGGACACAATAATTCTTCATCCCACTATTCTTTTTTAAATTTAAAACTCATTATAGACACTCATATTAGATAAATCACTAACCCAAGATACCCAACAAGCTTATTTTGTAGAATAATTATTTATTGCACTTACATGTTTACCTAAAAACTTGGTGCAGTCTTAAATCTAATGAAATGAAGAATGAATAATCATCCTTTGTCCTATTTTTTCCTTATAGATTTATAATATTATTTCCCAGTTATTCAATGTTGATCACACTAAAATAAACATTTTAAATTCTTTTCATTTTTGTCCTTATTGAATAAGATCCCTTGAAATTGATAAACAAAAAGGACAATAAACCTTATAGCCTATTCCTTTACTTTTCCTGCATTTATGTTGAAGGGGTTTAAATTGGCCTCAAATTTGATGAACCACCTATTTGGTTCATTATATGATGACATTAAGGTCAATTTTACTCCAAATCACATCATATACAATTGAAAATATGTTGTTGTGTCTCAAATTTTTAAAAATCATGTCACTGATTACACCATTTAACTAATTAGATCAATCTATGATGAAATTAAAGCTAATTTAGCCCCAAATAATGTTTTATAGTTACAATTAGGTTCAAGGGCCTCATATTCACCCTAATTGCCTCCAAAATTGAACCAATCCACTATTTCATTTATTATATGATGGCATTTGAGTTTATTGAGGCCAAAACCACATCCTATACATGTCAAACTTGCATACGTCATTAAACCAAATGATGTTTTTATTCATTATTTGATGAAATTAGAGCCTGTCAAGTCCCAAATCAATTTATATAGTCCTACACTTAGGTTTAAGGGGCTCAAATTAGCTCCAATTACCTTCATATTCAACCATTGGACTATTTAGCTTATTTAGTTATTACATTAGGGTCGATAGGACCAAATTAAATCCTTTATATAGTCAAAATTAGGTTTACAAGGTCAAATTTAACCAAACTGTATCATTGACTACACAAATATATTCAATCTAAACTAATTTATCTTTAAATCACATCTTATACATGTAGTTATGTTTAAGGGATTCAAATTGATCATAATTTATTCCATTAAAATCATTGACTCATTCATTCATTTTGTAATGAAACTGGGCCTAGTTGAACCCTAAATCATGTTATATATAGTCAAAATTACAATTACGGGTGCAAAATCACCAAAATTATGTCACTTTATCCATTATTTCCTTTTTTTTGGTAGTGTATATCATGACAAATTCCAATTTAAAATAAAATTATAAATGTGAGCTAAATAAGCATAAATAAGTGTATATAATGATAAATAGATAAGTAGAAAAATGTAAAAACATTCATATATTCTAAAAAGTACAAAAAATCTAAAATATTTTCAAAAATATAAAATCAGGACCTATAAACATATTCTCATGTTGATGGATTACATATTTGCATATGTCATCTATCTTTATTTATAGTACATATCATATTTCATTACTTTTTAAATACACGATGACTCTCACTTGTTATCTGAGTGTGAAATATGACACATTTTTATAGAAATAAGAAATAATCATACACAAATGAAGTTGTCCTTATCAAATTTTTTTGTATATAATCAACTTGGATAAAGTCACACTAGATAAATAGTAGTGCACTACACACCTATCCTCCTACTTTGGACCTATCCCTATTCATTTTAAATATTTATTTTTGAATGCACCATAGTCACATGGACCAATTATATAGTTTTTTTTATAACAAAACATAATACATATTCAAATATTAGTGAAATTTCAAGATAAGACATATTTTTACATGGTTTTGATGTTAGGCCACCCTTTTAATCAACAACCTTTCTTAGTTGGGGGTATCTCATCATTCTATATGAACACTTATACATGTATTTATCCAAATTGACCTATTTTCCATGTGAGATATAATGAAAACAAATGTCTTATTCTTCATTCATACAATGTGTCATGATGAATATGCTATTTACTAACATGAGCATAAATATATATGATCTAGATATTGTAGCTTCATTTTATTTATATGCTCATTTCATTACATAACATGATTTAAATTTCTTGCTCATTGAATTCAAGCCTTGGACCTATGTATGTTAAATATACACTCTCTTACTTTTATAACATCATCATGCCATGTTTGTGTGTCCTTTTTGCCTTCTATGTTTGTGAGACACTCACATGTCCCTTTTATTTATCCTTTGGGCCTTATGTATGATAGTTATGCAAACTTTCTAATTATATGTGAAAATTTACGTGTCCCTTATATGTGTCATTTAGGCCTTCTTTCATGATACTATGTGACTTTGATTACATGCTCATTATTAGCTACTGTGGTGCCATAATTCTTATCATGCACTACTATGTATCTATTACATATATCTATGGTTCCATGATACATATCATGCACATAATACTTATGTGAAATGCTTCATTAAAAAAAAAATACTATCCAAGAATGTGAAGAAGTGTCATTGTATATGTACTTTCACTTGACCCATTATCAATCATGACATTATGTATAGGTTGTATATTGATATAAGCTCAAATAAATATTGCATGTTTATATAAATCATCATCAAAAATATCATTATCATCAAATGTGGTCATAGGAAATGGTGGTAATGTACTTATAAATTTACAGATAATACCATTTATTGGATGCCCATATGTTGAAGGAAGAGGATGTGTAATGTATGCATGATGTACATCTGAATTATATGTGTTTTATATTGTGCCAAGGTTAAGTTTGGCATTGTATTTTTATTGTGGTATATCCTGCTCTATGGATGTGCTTAGATAAATAATATTATGATGATAAGTTCTTATATCTTATGCCTTAGCCTGTAACACTTCTTTCTAGAATATCCAATACATCTATGGTAGTCAAAATATGCATTACTGTCAAAGAATTTATGTTTAGTATTGGTCATATCAACCTCTAATGGTGAAGGGAGAGATATGAGTTTGAAATAAAGTAGTTTCTATAACAAGACATGATGAGGCTATGGTAACCTTGAAAATTGCCTCCTTGGTGGAGAAATCAATTAAAGCTTGTTCATTACTTGTGACATTGCATTGACTGTTACATGTGATTCATTATTTATTTCATTATATTTGAATTTGTAGCTTGTTTTTATTTCAAACTTAATATTTTAATTCTATGGAGCATTTGGTGTGTACTTAATTTTGTTCAAAGCTATAAGCATGACCTCTCATTCTATGACTATATGGCATAACTCATCAAAATATTTGAATTATTGAACACGATATCCTATTGTAGTGGTGTTATTAAAAATTGTGTGAAGATATCTAATAACTAATTATCTGTCATATACTTGGTTATCTCATCTAACATAATTTTATATCAAAGAACATATTCATTTATTTACTCATTATAACCTTGATTGAGTTTGGAATTTTGCACATAAGATATATTTTCACCAATGTTGATATAAAAGTGTGCTAAAAAATGATCTACAAAAGGGTTGAATGCTTTAATTGATTGGCCAAGAAGATCATAGAACCATCATAAAGCATATTATTTAATGTTTCATGGTCAGAGCTTCGTTAATAATTTGTCATTGTAAACATTGTCATAGCATTCTATAAGGAGTGATCAAATATGTTGTTAAGGGTCACCTTTACCTTCATAGAATGCTATCTTAGGATTTACAAAACCTACTAGTAATGGGTAGAATTTTATCTTAGGTGCCAAAGGATTATGGAAAAAAATATGAGAATCCATTAAATGACTAAACTCTAGAGAAACCTTCCTCTAACTTCAATACTTTAGCATGTAGTTATGTAATAATATGTTCAATAGGGTGTGCATTAGGTGAGGTTAGTGATGGACCATCCATGGAAATAAAATTAGGTTTGTGTGATTCCTATGTAAGAATAGGCACATTAATCTATTTAAAACCTTATGATGTGCCCATACCTAGGGATGATATCACATATGTAACTAGAGGTGTTGATATAGGAGTATAAGTAATATTAATAACTAGAACACCTCAAGTAGGAGCATGAAAAACTATTAAAGGTAAATCCTATTGTTTTTATTAAGATGATGCAATCCCATATTGATGTGTAATATTTTATGCTAGGAGTAATTGGACAACCTTATCCACCTATTTGGGACAATAATAAAGTCATTGATATAAATTAAACAAATATTTAACTTGCTCAGGATCTATCCCATTAACTTCATGGGGATTAATTCTATCAAATATCTTAGGATTATCTTGCATAGTTTCACTATCTTGATTATCATGGTCATGATGAATATCATCTTCAAATTTTACATAACTTTAAATAATTGCATTAGCATATTGATAAAACATATCTATTATGTCTATTATATAAGCGATCAAATGAATGTGAATATGTTCTATATGGGTGTAAATTAATCTAGAATTATTCCTTAGAGTAAAAAAGAGTTAATAGTCTTCAGTGGCATAAGACAAAATCATGAAAATTTGTAAAAGGCAAGATACAATGGGTGTAATAAGACAAGATGTGTTTGAATAATATGCTCTCATATATATTTATCCCAGTCATTAATAGTAAACAATGCCCAAAGGGACACTAACCAAAAATTATTCCACCATCTTGTAGCCACACTATCCACTATATAAGGTATGTTTAAAGTAACTTCCTATGGTTAACTACTTACCAATGCACTACAAAACCAAATGATCAAAAGTCTTCCTATGGTTGAAAAGTTAAAACTTAGACATTTATAATTTAGTATGAGGTACATAGAAACTAAAACTCATATATAGTTTTATCTAATGACTTGAGTGTTGAAGTAGTATCCATCACATCATGGATAATATAAAACTAAAGACTACTTTGCCCATAATGATAACTCCTATGAGTTTTATAATTGACAGAACATAGTTCTAAGAAAATAAGAAATTGAAAGCCAAAATATATTTTTATGCAAGGAAATTAGGAATTCAATCTAAATCCCTGAGGTCAAATATAATCCTACATTAGTTCTCAATAAAATTTAGTAAAGGATGATTAGATTTTTCTATAGTTTCTAGAAATCAGGAATTCAACTGAAACCACAAAAAATGAAATAGAAAGCAATGCTAAAAAATGTATTGGTTCAAAATTATGTTTTATTTTATTTTTTAT
This sequence comes from Torreya grandis, assembly GCA_037957365.1. Classification (NCBI taxonomy): domain Eukaryota; kingdom Viridiplantae; phylum Streptophyta; class Pinopsida; order Cupressales; family Taxaceae; genus Torreya; species Torreya grandis. The sequence continues at coordinate 1,149,688 of JARHVA010005297.1, forward strand.
TTAAAAATATAAATTTTTTATAATAGGTATGAAAATTGAGAGATGTCAAAATGATAAATATATACACTTATTAACAATTTTGATTGCAACTTGCTAAATATAAAAATATGTTATTTTGGAAAATATTAAGAATAAATGTGTGTAGCTTAAATCCAAGATTTTATATTGATTATTTCTGATGTTTGACAATGGGAATAATAAAAAGGAAATATTGTGACTATGTATGATCAAATGGATAATTTGAGAATGCTTTTAGACAGGACCATGCTCCCTAGACAATAGTGTAGGTTGGTTGTATCCATTGATTGTAAACTTATCTGTGTTAACTAGAGTAGAACTGTTACTTCTCCACCTTCTACAATTATGTCTATTGAGTGGGATACGATTATTTGATTTCATTTTTTATATATGGAAGTCATTGTTTTCCTTATTTTTTATTTGGAAACCATAAGGGCATTTGTGAGAGGTAGAAATCTAAAAAAAGAGGAGGGGAGTGTAATAAGTTGATCTCACCCCAATCACCCCCTTGATGATTAACTAATTCCTACATATCTAGATACTTTGAGGAGGGAATCAATCCATCAGAATTTATCACACCTAGAGTGATTATGCATTTGTGATCTTTGACTGTATGTATGCAACTAGAAATATGGATTTAATACTTGACAATGATAACTCTTAAGTTATTTTGAGATGCTTTAGACTTGGATTGAGATTGATCTTGAATTTGAGAATAATTGGGTATATTTTCTAATTTGAAATAAAGTATAAATGCTCAATATAAAGTACCAAACTAAGAAAATGAATGACCTTGTATTTGTATTTATAGTGAAATGTTTTGAAAATTTATTTTAACTGACATTGCAAAACATGTAGGAAGACCAAGATTATAATTTTAAATTTTGAAGCTAGTTGTTATTTGGCATGGGGACAAGGTTGATCCAAATAGATAGGTCCATGATAGTGACTTATCTGCCTAAGGTGAACCTATCCTAGTGAATCAGAGAAAACTATCTTGAGTTGGAAGTAGTCTAAAGGTAGTATAAAATAATATAATCATTTCACTTGAAAATTTATATGTAGTAGTGATAAGGAACAAAGGGTCAATCCCGCATATATAAAAATAGCTTAAGGAGTGGTGAATAAGAGTCATATATTTGGGTACAAGTCAAGTGATTTGATATATGTCAATAATTAACATTTTCAACTACATGTGATCAAATTTAGGTGTCTACATCATCTTTCTCATGGATAGAGAGATGTTAAAAACATCCTATTCCAATAGTGAAACCATTCCTCATTGGACAAAGGTATGTCTTCATCAATATAGGTCATGCCTCTAATTAATTTATACCACTTCCTTGTGAAAATATCTTATAAAAATTGAACTAGGATAGCTTCACCACTAGTAATTTATACTCTAGTAATGGGCATAAAATTGAAAAAATTAGTCACACAAAAAATTTATAATGGAATGAAACCATATCCACCACCAATGTTATCCATACTTAGTGGTGATTCTACTACAAATTCATCAATATGAATCCTTTAATACGTATTATTATACTTGGTTTCTAATGTTTATTTTTTTACTACCTAAAACATACATTTATGGTGTTATAAATTGAATTGAAAGATTAATGAACTATAAAATAACTAAACATACATATGTAAGATAAAAAAGATTGAAATCACACACATCAAAAGAGAGACACAAGTTACCTTGGAGAACCTTAAAATGAGAAAAATCCTAAGTAGTGAGAGGATTCCTCCTATATCTACTATCTCTTTATTAGTTATAAGTTAATACCCTTAATGGACTTCATGAAAAACGTTTACTATAAAAATTGTTCAAAACATGTGCTAAATACTACCTACTTGTATATAAACTCCCTATACACACAACTCAACCAAAAAACCAATCCAATCAAGAATACTAATAAGATAAAATAAACTAAGTACATGGATAACCACTTACCTGATTCATTTCCAAACACTAATTAATCACTCAATGGTTGATGTCTTTATCCTAAAAAAAATATTATACATATGCAATAAGTAAGAGACTTGCCAAAAGAGATAAACCAAAAAATTTCTAGAAGTGGGATAAATTGCAATCATCCTATGAGTATGTCTTGTTAATGGGAAAAATAATAGCTTTATGTTGGTCAACATAACCATAGAGGTTTTAAGACCACTACTTACATGAACTTGTAGTTTTACAACCACTAAAGTGGTAATGAAACCACCACATTAGAAACTAGTAGTTCAAAATCACCCCTGCATAAGCCAATGATTTCAAAACCATTGCTTACATGAATAGTTTCATTACCTTTAAAAATTACATATCTATGATAATAAGGACCTATTGGTATTTTATCATCTAATATGTATTGATAATTCTATATTTGATTCTATCTTTGTAAACCCCATGCACTTTTATGATCAAATTTCCAACTTATAGCTATGGGGAAATACTTTTTTAGGAATCGAGAGAATATTCTAAGTAGTTAGTTGGGATAAACATACTATATGCAAAATTCAAAACACATTATTATCAATTTGATTGTATAATAATATAATAGAAAAATTTCCATATTTTTTGTAGGTACACTTGATATGTTGACATATGACGATATGTGGACCTTCAATATAAATCAAGACATTCATGTAGATAGCGAGGAGATGGGGACTTTTTGTTTTTGTGATTGTTGAATTTGGACCCTGATATAAGGTAAGATCTCCCATATTTTTATATTTTTAGATCAATTTCATACACAAAACTAACTTTGTCCATAGCTTATAGGTACTAGAAAGGTGACCACAATAAAAATAATATCCATCCTTGTTTATCTTACCACAACATATATTGACATTCACACATTAAAGTGAAGCATTATGTATACACCTAATTTTAGTACAAGACTTTGAATTTCAATGCTATTATTGTGTTTTCCTATATATATGGATTATTTATTCAAATTAGGATATTATTGGTGCATTTTTATTTGTTTATATTTCATTATCATTATTCACTCATAAACATATTTAGATATGTTATTTTTTTGCCTTTGGGATACTCACACACACAAACTCCTTAAAACTCATTGATTTTCATTTCCATATATTTGATCACCTTGACCATTATGAAGATAGTCTAATAGTGGTCTGACCACTATCAGACTATCTTAATATTTTATGCTTGTTGTGGATCATTTATTCCATTTCACTAGGTTTTCTCATGTCATTATTATTAGCTTTATCATTTCACTTTGTTGACTTATGTGTAATTAATATCCTAATTTAAATTGAATTAGAGTATATATAAATAATCACCCAAATTCATTTTATTTATCAATAAATTACATCTAGTGCTCACACAATTATATTGATTCCCTTGCACTGTACTCCTCCTTGCATTTTTATATCTATTTAATTATTATTACACTTGTACCAAAGAAGGATTATTGAAAAAGAACGTATAATTCACCCTAGTTTCATAATGCATATCATATCATAGAGATAAGTGATGAAATTATAATCTATACATTTATTATTATTGAAACAAATGAGTGTTGATTACAACATGTCAAAATGTAGGTGTTGATTGAGGCAATCCCCTAAAACATAACCCAACTTTTTATGTATTTTTAATGATTCATAGTATGAATTAGGGCTTAATCAATGGAGAATACATTATAGAATTTTTTCACACCAATTTTTTTATTTACGAGAGGTTTCTATGAAGATAAAAAAGATGAATGGATTTTTATATTTTTTATATTGGTCAACACAATCATTGTAGGAACAATATTACCACTTTTGGGACAAAGTGTTAGAATAAAAATAGTCTAGTTTTTGTCAACCTATATTAGGAAAATATTATTATAGTTCCTTCAATAGATCACATATGATTTTATATATTTTATTATACACTATTTCTAGACCTTCTTGTTATCATTTCTATATTTTCACATTTTGGGCAAGTCAAAAATTAAGTATTTAATATAAAAACCCTTGTCCATTATAAATAATTTTAGATACTTTCAATCATCCCCCAAAAATAATTTAGTAAGTCTTTATCTACTATGTTTAGGTTAGATTTATATTCATGCTATTTTTTTTATTGATTAGTGAACTTAGTGTAATATCCCTTGTGCATTTATTCATCAAAACTTTCACTAGTTTGTCAAAACATGGATCATAACACAATAGGTCATAATCCTTCATTAAGGTTAATCAAGGATTTTAAAACCCATATGATGGTCCTCATACACATTTGACCAAGAAAATGAAGTAGTGGGAAAGGAATAATAGTGGCGATGGTGATGTTACAACCCCATTTTGAAACTTATTCGATAAATTATAAAATTAACAATGAAATATGTGAATTCTAGTGAGTCATTATAATTTAGAATTGATAAACCTTGTAATTGATGAAAAACAATGTTGTGATGTGTTGTGATTATTTTGAATGTCGTAATTAGGAAAATATAATGCATAGAACAAAAAGTGTTTAATTTAATTATTTATAATTTCCATGAATTATGTGGATTAAATAGGGTTTTGTACTTAATGATATGGTATGATGGATTTTATTATTTATTGTTAATATTTGTTGACATGTGTTTTATCGATGATTCATGTGTCAGTTTTATGAGACTAATCTCCCATGAAACATATAAAGAGGAATGGAATAAGGTGTGAGAGAATAAACATATTTCTATATCCATTTGAGGAACTAATCACAAAATAATTGTGTTTATTTTATTTACTATCTTTGCATCTCATATGTATTTGTGTGATTAAATACATTGAGTACCATACCTCTATATGATTACTAGTTAGATTGCATTGATTTCAAGTAAATGGTCACATTTTGTCAATCTAAGTTAATTTATTAATCATAATATGGTGACTTTGAAGAATAATCATAATAGGAAGATCATTGCCAAACATAAAAAAATAACTAAGTATTGGAAATTAGACAATGATAATGATATAATTTGATATAAATATACATGTAAATAAAATAATAATATATGCATGCATATAAATGCATGTATATAATTATAATTATTGTAATTATGAGATAAATTTTAATTATATGCTTGGGTAATGACACTTTATAATTAAAATATATTTATATGTGTAAAATAAACATTAAGGGAAATACAAAATATATAATCAACAAAAAATGAAATGAAATGAAAATAGAAAATAAGGCGATTGTCTTCAATGAAAAGAACACTTTGAAAAATAAGAATGAGAGGAAAAATAATAAGAGGGAAGGGAAATATAATTTTCTATTGGAACACTTTAGTAAGAATATTATTAATAATAATTTATAAAAGGTTACATACTAAATTAGTTGGTTGGTATATATGGCTCAAACTCCCTATCATGGAAAAACATTGGCTCAAAATAACCAAGACAAAAAAATAAAAAGCCAGTACAAAGCATGACAACCTAGAACAACCAATTAAAAAACAACTATAAATAAACCTCAATGGTTTTTTGAAGAACACAAGGTAGGCTTATTCCTAGTTGGATAGCCCCCCATGTAATCAAAGTACCAAATAATGAAGCCATCATCATCTTATTCATATATTCTTGTTCATTTATTGACATTGACTCAACAAGCTCTTTTACACAAGTGGAGGAAACTATTGCCCCAAAATATTCATTATCTTTTTTATTGCCTATTTAAAATTCTATGAAATCCAATTCATCATCAAGTGTGGAACCTAGCTTTATGAAAGAGTTGGAAGTCAAACCATATTAAGATTTTTCATTATAATTTGAGGATGTTTTAGGGATTATTTTCCCTTTTTTTCCAATTTCCTTAAATTATTCTAATTCAATGCCTTTTTCACTTTATTTCTAACTTATTGAAAATCCTCTTTTTCCATCTTCTTTTTAGTGATTGATTTTATAGGGAAATCCCAAGCTAAGAGTCTAGGGACATGACATACCAAGCATCAGAAGGGAATACTTTCATATTCAAAAACTTTCTCAAACATGTTTCCTTTTGAATATTTCAACTAGATCCTTTTAGGAATGGGTTTACTTACATCCACTTAAGCACATACCTTAGCATAAACAATATGTTTTTGGCTAAAAGTTTAAATATAAATTCACATCATTACTCCAATAGAGTTACCAATCTAATTAATAATGGAGTCTACCCACAAATATATAGGGAGGTTAAATAACCTTACCTAAAATGGAACAACTTTTGGATATTCTTGCATTAAATTAAAATCTGGGTTCCATGGTGTCATAAAGAGTCCTTATCTACCAAAAAACCACATACTCTATTATAATACTCAAGTTACATTAAAATTAGTCATATAATTTGATGGTCGCATAAAAAATACTCTTAGGAATATATGTTTGAGGTACAATCACTGAGAGTGGGGGGTGAATCAGTGATGTAAGATAATCCAATTAAATTACCAACTCTTTAAATCATTCAACATATATAAACTTGATCAAGCAACATAAACATGAAATCACATACATCAAATCATACATAAGAGCACACATCACATGAACACATCATATATGTGGGAAACGCTCTTTGGGGATAAAACACACTAAACCTTGAAAAATGGACTATAGTCTTATATTAAAAAGATCAAAAATTTATACCAGCACCAACTGATCAAGGAACACCTATCCATTAGTTTAGTTAGACACTAATCCCACAAGGAATAATTTTCCCTGTCTAGCTGAGTACCCACAACAACTAGACATTTAGCAAGATTTACCTTACAAGGAGGAACTAATCCCATAAGAAACCAATAACCCACTTTGATAACTAAATAGATAACCTTGAACACTTATTTATACTCTTCAACTGATGATGATCACCTTTTTATACACTCTTCATCTCTAATCTCTCTCGGGCTACCTCTAGGGATAACTTACTCAAACTGCTTCTTCTAGGATCATTAAGTCTAATGAACTATGTGTCTTCCTGTATCAAATTAATTAGAAAATTATGGATGATCTTATTTACTCTCTTATTTTCCTCAATGACCTATGCCTTCTCTTTCCAATGTTCTCTCCACTTGAATCCACACACACATAACTATCATAATTAGTCCTATTATACCTTGTATTTATACCACTCTCTTCCTTTAACCCATCTTATTCAGCCAAGATGCTTTACTTATTGAACCAAACTTAAAATATGTCCATAAACATGTTAAATGTGATAATAACACTCTTCATAAGTCGTTCATTACCTATTTATCCCCTAAACCACTAATATGTCTTGGTGAGACCTAAAACAATTAAGCCTTTACATGTGAGACTACTTGGACCACCTTCATCCTTTGCCAATACTTATAGCACATCAAATATATCCTCCATAATTCCATCATGGGTCTATGTCACATATAACTCAACCTCATACCTTGAACTAAGCCATTTTAGACTACTTGCTAATAGGCCTAGAAACATAGAAAAGTCTATCATATAGAATTGATGCATACAAACACTTTATCAAACAATACACTCAACCAAATACATGAATAGATCATATTTGACATATGAAACATCTCCATGTCCATTTATTATTCAAATATGCTCATAACTCTTTCAACTTACCTCTGCAATATGGTTACTCAAAATGCCAATGCATTTAGCAAACATAGTCAACTTTTAAGCCATTGTTCATACTAAATATAGATTGGTCAAACCTCCAAAATACATAAAATTTTTACTTATTGAGTATAATATATTATAAAATAGTTATATAATCTTAAATCATCAAAATAATATTAATAATAACTCAGTTATCCTTCTTAGGTCACTTATAGAACATGATCAAACACACAATCAACATTGGAACTCAATATCTTTGACTGTACAAACATTAAGACATTATAACTAGGTTCATTAGATGTGACTTTAAGTCATATAAAATTTTATTTTTACTACATAAATAAATTAATCCTAGATCAAAATTTATATCTCAAAAATTGCACACTAGTTTTCCCTCATGAATTTGAATATTCAAATTCTAATGGTCACTAAGCAAATGTTAAACATTGATCACCTTAACATCATCTCATACTTATAGACAACTTTAGACAAATATGCACAATATATCTCCTCTAATTATATCAATATTTATCTTGAAATTATCACCATTATCTTATATTAGATCTCCCATAATTGTGCCACTTGGTAGCTCTACATGCCTTCTACACATTTGACTCTTTGACTAGACCCGCATCATCGATCTCTGTCTGTATGAATGCCCATGAACCATTGATCTTATATCAACACAATGAGATAGTGACACTTGTCACTATCAAATTTAATCATAGGTAATTTTGACAATTTTAATTCACGTACACTATTGGATCAAGATTTGGATGATGAATGTTCACCTTTAGATCTACTAACTAGTGACCTCAAAATTCAACAAAGTTAAACGTAAAGGTCTCTGGCCCATCGCAGTCTAAAAGATTAAATTTTAATGTTTATAACTTTATATAGAAAATAATTCAAGATTCTAAATTCTCAAGGTACTTTATTGGCACTATAGACAACATTTTCATTAAATCCTTTGACCTTGGTTGACTTTTTGAGTACCACTAAAAAATGCACAAACTTGCTAGTTCATTCATATCTACATGACATGAAGTGACGGTCTAGCTTATCTTAAGCTATAAGATGCATGTTTATCATTCTAAATGATCAAGTGACATACCAAAACTTTACAAAGACATCTATGGATGCCTCTCAACTTCTTTATCCTTATAGACCTGAAAATGTGCCATATCTCTCCAAACCATCAATCTGATCACTTTGTCATTAATGAATTAGTATTTCATGCTCTCTTTGATATAAATGACAACTTAACATCAATTACCATGATTAAAAATCTCTTCCTTTTTAATTGATGTAAAAACATCCTTAGAATGACTTCATGCTCATTTGAACTTCTTCATTATGATCTTTCTCCCCCTTTGACATTAATGATAAAGGGTCTCTTTGTCAACATGCCAACAATTAGGATTTTACATTGAAACTACTTAGACCACCTTCATCCTTTTCCAATAATTATAAAACATTAAATATATTTAAAATATCCCCTTTATCATTCCCTCATGGGTATATGTCACTTTTGTTTTCAACCTCATACCTTGAACCAAGCCATTCTAGTTTGCTTGCCAATAGGCCTAGAAACATAAAAAAGTATGTCATATAGAAATGAAGCATAAAATTTTTTTCTCAAATAATACACTAAAAAAAATACAATAATATATCATATATGACCTATGCAACATATCTATGTCCATTTCTTCTTCAAATCTACTCAGAGCTCTTTCAACTTACCTCTGCAAGATGGTTACTCAAAATGCCAGTGCATTTAACAAACATAGTCAACTTATAGGCAATTTTTCATACTGAATATGGATTGGTCAAACCTCTAAAATAAATAAATATGGTATTTATTGAGTATAATATATTATCCAACATAATCACTTTGTCATTAATGCATTAGTATCTTATGCTCTCTTTGACATCAATGACAACCTAACATCAATGACCATGATCAACAATCTCCCCCTTTGTCATTGATGGAAAAACATCCTTAGAATGACTTCATGATCATTTAAAATTATTCATTATGATATTTATCCCCCTTTAAAATTAATGATAAAATGTCTCTTCCTCAACATGCCAACATTCAAATACTATTAATATGCTCAGGATACTTGCATACTTTCAAACATATGAATCAATTACCCCATTTGACATGCACTAATATGAACTTGGAATTATCTGATCCTTGGATCTGAAAAAATACTTATAGAGATTAAAAATATCCCCATAACATTAAGCTCCATCTCATGTCATCTATTCTTTGATACACACCAATCTCAATTTGGGATTTTTTAATCTTTGGACCTGTCTACATACAAAACTCATAAGCTCTCTTTGCTCATGCATGAAGATTCAATACTTTATCAAAATACATGACTTGGTTTGATCAAGTCATCATGTCAATATTCTTTAATTCACAACTTGTATTAGATATATTCACACTTCTATCTTGATGGAAGCATCTTCACATATTTTCCCCCTTACATCATGCACATCTTCTTCAAGCCACACAAGCTAACTAAGTTAGCTCCCCCTTAGCTAAACACATATTTAAATGATATTATTTTATAAAATTACTTATCCAAAGCTCAAATATCATCTACCATGCTTCCTCTTGATGTTAAGTTTCTCCTTGAATCCTAGATAGAGACACCCTAACCCACAATGTCCTAGAACAATGAACAACTAGGAGTTACCCAAAACTCCTCATATTCCTTCTCCTCCTTGGTAATCTGATACTGATAGTTATTCTTCTTATTCTTGTTAGGTTTAAGAGAAGAAACATTCTCATCCACAATAATATTCTCATTTTCTTATAAGAATGGATTGACAACATATGGAGACAATAGATATTCATGATCTACCTTTTCATCTGAAGAAAGAACCTCATCACTAGGCATTGACAGCTAATGTTATTTGCATGAAACTTGTTCAACAATAGCAAGATGTTTACTTGTATCCATACACACATTATAACTATCCTCAACTACCACCTTGGTCTTTTCTTTGATCCCAACTTGAACTAACTTTTGATTATCCTTTTCTATCTGAATAAATGAAACATTCTCTTGGCATTCTTGGACCTTCTTCATATCTTCTTCCTATTTTAATTTAATAGGTAGTCCACCTTGATATTTCAACTCAAATAAATTATTTTTCTTGGTCTTTACTTCCTTAGGATTACATACCAAGGATTGACCTTTCTTTAAAACACTAAGATGTCCATGCTCCTTCTTATGATTTGAGAGTTTGCTTGAATAATATATTACAATATGACCAACTTGATGACAACTAAAATAAATAACATCATTCATACCTTTTTCTTGATGAATATTATTAATATTATCAAATATAACATCTTTTCTATTAGGATCATTATGTGCAAGCTTGATTTTCTTAGGTCTCCATACCTAGATTAGTCTTTTCCCATGCATTTTGGGTCAGAATCTAGCAATATGTCCCATGTCATGACAAATATAGAAAACTACATTATCTTCATTTTATAGTTTCTTACCTTATGACTAAACTTGTGATAAGCATAATAATGACCACTAAAATATCTTTCATACATCATGGCACTTGGATACCTGATGGGTCTTTTCTTATTGATCTTTGTGTTTGAATCCTTCTTGTCTTGAGCTTACCTCTCTTTCTATTTCTCAGTCTTGTTTACTTTGATAAAAAAATTGTCATGCTTTTTCTTCAATGAATCTAGATTGGTCTTCAATTGAATGCTCTCATCCTCTTTATCTTTTTCTGATTTCTTTTATTCTTCTTCAAGCTTGCCTATCTTGATTATGACCTTTTCATGTTCATAATTTAGAGAAACAAAATTAGTATTTAATTGAGCACATTCATATTCTTTAGCTCTCATGCTTGAATGTACATCATCTAACTAAATTTTGAGACCTTGGATGGTCTCCTTATCCTCCTTAGCCCTTTTGGCCATGTCATATTTCTATTTACATGCTTGATCTTCTATAAACTTGATCAATTCTTGATTCTCCTTTTCTTCTCTCATGGTTTTTCTTAACAAACTCCCCTCAAGAGATCTGACTTGCACTTCAAGACCTTAAATCATATTTCTCATTTTATAATTCCTCTTATTTTTCTCCTTCAGTTCATCAAGTGCACTCATGAGCTTAACTTATAGATCAACTTCTTCTTCCTCTTTTGAAATTAGATTTGTCTTTGTAACCCTTAATTGATCCTAAATTTTTTTGATATTCTCTTTATAATATTTTGATCTTGAGCTTGATTTTAAGGATTCTAGTTCCTTTTTGAGATTGATGTAATCATCCATAATATCCTTGAAATTTTAGGCCATGATCTTATTCTTAGCTTCTTCTTGATCATACTCTCTTATCTTACCTTTGTACTTCTCAAAAAAGTGCCTTAAGATGATTTCACTTTTATTCACTTGATTTTAGACAAGCATAAGTAAATTTAACTTGAGCCCTTAACTCTTGATTTTATTTCTTCAATTGCTTAGCCATATTTTACGTTGGATCACCTTCAAGTGGTTAAACTTACAAAGAAGGTCCTGAACTAATACCAATTATTAGAGGTACAATCACTGAGAGGGGGTTGTGAATTAGTGGTGCAAGATAATCCAACTCAATTAAAAAATCTTTAAATCATTCAACATATATCAACTTCATCAAAAACATAAACATGAAAACACATACATCAAATCATATATAAGAGCATACATCACATGAACACATCATATAAGTGGAGAACCCTCTTGGGGATAACACCCATTAAACCCTATAATATGGACTAAAATTATGTAATAAAAAGATCCAAAATTTAGACTAGAAACAACTGATCAAGGAACACCTATCCCTTAGTTTAGTGAGACACCAATCCCATAAGGAACAACTGCCCCTATCTAGTTGAACACCCATAACAACTAGACCTTTAACAAGCTTTACTTTGAAAGGAGGAACCAAACCCATAGGAAACCAAGAACACACTAAAATAAATAAATATATCACCTTGAACACCCATTTCTACTCTTCAATTGATGATCATCACCTTTATATGCACTCTTCATCTCCAATCTCTCGCAAGTTACCTCTAGGGCTAACTTGCTCAAATTGCCTCTTCTAGGCTCATTAGGTCCAATGACCTAAGTTTATTATTATATAAAATTAATTATAAAATAATGGCTGATCCTCTTTACTCTCTGATGGTCCTCATTGACCTATACCTTCTCTTTCAAAGGTTATCTCCTTCACTTGAATCCATACACACACAACTACCATAATTAGTCCAATTATACCTTGTATTTATACCACTCTATTCCTTTAACCCATATTGGTAGGATATGATGATTTAAATATTTAAACACACTTAATATAGGTCGATAAAAAATTTATATGTGAGAACCACACTCTTCATAAGTTGGTCATTACCTCTTTAGCCCATAAACCACCAATATGTCTTGGTGAGACCTAAAATAATTAGGCCTTTACATGTGAGACTAACTGGACCACTTTCATCCTTTAAAAATGATTATAACACATAAAATATGTTTAAAATATCCCATTTATCATTATATCATGGGTCAATGTCACTTGGAACTCAACCTCATACCTTGAACTAAGCCATTCTAGACTGCTCACCAATAGGCCTAAAAACATAAAAAAGTTTGTCATATAGAATTGAAGCATACAAACACTTTTATCAAAAAATACAATCAATTAAATACATGAATAGATAATATATGACCTATGAAAAATATCCATGTCCATTTATTATTCAAATATACTCAGAACTCTTTCAACTTACCTCTACAAGATGGTTACTCAAATTGCCAGTGAATTTAACAAACACAATCAACTTCTAGGAAATTGTTTATACTCAATATGGAATGGTAAAACCTCCAACATCCATAAATATGGTCCTTATTTAGTATAATAAATTATAAAATATTTATATCATCTTAAATCATCAAAATATTTTTACTAACAACTCAATTATCCTTCTCGGGTCACTTGTAGAACATGATCAAACACATAGTCAAATTTGGAGATCAATATATTTGATTTTACAAACATTCAAACCTTATAAATAGCTTCACTAGATGTACCTTGAATTCCTATACAACTTTAATTTTTAATATATCAATAAATTCATCATGGATCCAAAGTTATGGCTCAAAAACTATGCACTAGTTTTCCCTAGTGAATTTAAATATTTAAATTTCAATGGTCATTGAGAAAATATTAAACATCGAGCACCTTAACCTCATCTCGCACTTCCTAAAAACTATGGAAAAATATAAACCATTTATCTCCTATAATTATGTTGATCTTTATTATAAAATTCTCACCATTGATCTTAGATCAGAGCTCATATGATTATGCCATTTGGTAGCTCTATGTGCCTTCTGCACAATTGACTCTTTAACTTAACCCACACCATTGATATCTATTTATACAAATTCCCATGAACCATTGATCTTATGTCAACTCAATAAGATAGTGACACTTGTCACTAGCATGTTTAATTATAGGTACCTTTGATAATTTGACTTCATGCACGCCATTGGATCAAGATCTGGATGATGAATGCTCACTGTTAGATATAATGACTAGTAACCTTAGACTTTAATGAAGTTAAACTTGACGGTCTCTGGCCAATCATAGTTTTCAAGAGTAACTTTGAAGGATTATAACTTGAGATAGAAAACACTTCAAGAGTATAAATTTTCAAGGTACATTCTTGGTACTATAGATAACATGTCCATGAAATCCTTTACCCTCGATTGACATTATAAGTACCAAAATTAAATGCGCAAATTTTTTGATTCATTCATATCTACATGACATAAAATGATGGTTTAGATTCTCTTAAGCTAGAATATGCATATTTATTATTCCAAATGATCAACTGACATACCAAAACTTCACCAAGACATATATGGATGCCTCACAACTTCTTTGTCCTTACAAACTTGAAAATTTTCCATATATCTCCAAACCATAAATTTGATTACTTTGTCATTAATGCATTAGTATCTCATGCTTTATTCAACATCAATGACAACCTAACATCAATGACCATGCTCAATAATATAGTCCTATCTCTTCAAGTTGGTTTAGGAATAATGGTCACTCCATTCTTAGTCATACCAACCATAAGGGTATTTGATATGTTATTACAACACCCTTGGATATAGAAGCTCTATGTAGTACCATGTATAATACATAAATTCCTCAAATATATCCATTGTAATCAAGTGGTAAAATTATAAGGTAATATATATGAGTACTATATATAGTAAATGGTATGTCATCCTCACTCACCACCACCAACGTTGGTTATTGCACCTATTAAAGTGCATTGTATATATAAAATTGTTACACTTATGCATAATATTTCTATATAGTTAGTTAAGAGGAGTCTGTAAAACCTTACTAAACATCAAGTTCCACATAAGCAATTTATTCAAGGCTCAAATAAATCTACATATTATATAGTGCATCCTAAGGTAGTACTTCAGATCATTTAACATGTTCCATAATGAAACATGTAGTGATACCTCATAGTACTATACAACAAATCCACTAAGTATTACACCTTATCAAGTTGCACATCCTTTAAAATATCCTATGATTATTGATCAAGAAAGTTATGTTACAACCCCTAATGCCTTTTTAGATTTAAATGCATATACATGTAGCACTTTTCATTGATGAAAAGTCACCCTCTAACTTATTAATACATACATGCACTATGGTCCTCTAATTGATGTGATTATAGGTTAGTTTCTTTTAGATATGATTAAAACACCAAAAAAATAAGATATGTCAAAAAAAAGTATATCAAAAAGACCAAAATATTCTAAAAATATAAAAACATTCAAAATAGTCTTACAAAAATCAAGAGCTAAGCATGACATAAGTGTCTAGTTTACTACTTTACACATGCTATTTATCATATATTTTTTCATACACACATGCATTTCACAAGGTATATGAGTGTGATGCATTGTTGAAAGTTGTCACTGATGTCATGTGGTTTGACCCTATCATTGATGTTAAAAGGATCAACAAGATAAAGAATTATCTTTGATGTCATATGCTTGAGGTCATTGATTTCAAAGAAAACTTGAGGTCAAGTATTACAAGAGGTGGTTATGGTCATGGATATGAGATTGAGTCCTTGAGCCTGCTAATGTGATCTCTGAAGTGGTCCAATGGAATGTCTTGTGAAGCATAGTGAAGAATGATGAAATGAATGATTACAGGTATGTAGAGTTGTTTTATAATGAGAATAAGTTTCAAAGTGCATCTAAAATGGTAGGAAGATCTCAAAGTGATATGGTGCATAATAGGTCTATTTGAAGGCCTAGTCCTTAAGCCTGAATGAGGTATGATGAGGTGTGGTGATGATGACATTAGATGTGTTTGAGATTGAAGATTTATAGTGTAATATGTGAGCATAAAAGAGGTTACTTAAGCATGTTAGAGAAGTGTTGAGATAAAGGACAAGATGTATGAAGATTAGTTTTGAAGACTAATGTGATTTGAGGTCAAGAACTAAATATTAAAGAGAGAGAGAGAGCATGACCTAATGGAGGCATGAGGTCAATTTTATGTATTGGAGGATATATGGCATGAGTACAGAGTATTGATAACTAACAAGATGTTTTGAAGCACCCATAGATGTTTTGGTGAGGTTCTAGTATTTCATATTGACCTTTGGAGAAATAAAAATGTACCATTTTATCTTAAGATAATCCAAACCATCATTGTACATCATGGAGATATGAATAGCCCATAAATTTTATAATTTTCTTATGTACCTATAAAGTCAAACTTGGTCAAAGTTTTTTTACGAAGATGTTGTCCATAGTGCCAAGAAGGTACCCTAAAAATTTGGAATCTTGAAGACATCCATAATTCAAGATATAAGTCTCCAAATTTCCTATAGTATACTATGATGTGCTAGATATTGCCGAGTTTAAGCTTCTAAAAATAGCCATCGAAGTTCAAAAATATGAACATTGGATTTCAAATGAGTGTGTGTGTATTGAACCCAAGAACAAAGAAGTGGTTTTAGAATGTAGGATATTGGTCAGATCAAATTTATGTAAAATAAAAAGTTATAGTAGACTCCATTAATATCATCCTCCAAGTGGTAGTTTGTCTTAAATATTTTTACAAGTTCATTTATTGTAGGTCAAATCCAAAGGTTCTAACTTGGGTACAAACCATAAAAACCAATGAGTAAATAAATACATGTAGAGACCAAAGTATTGATAATTTTGGAATGGTATAAAAATAAAATATGAATTAAAATTTTTAATGAAAAATATCCAAGTGTAATTCATTCATTAAAGTTTTTACAAGTGAGCTTATTTCTTTAAAAGTTGACTATATTTTTTAGTAGACTAGTAGATTTGAGTAAGCTTATTGCAAGAGTGTTCTTAAAGAATTTTTCTTTGATTTGTCGTATATAAATCACATGGTTTTTTTTATTATACTTTTATTCCTAAAAATTCTTTTTTTAATCTTGGAAGTGATTTAAAATTGTGTAAATATTATTCACAAGATGACTTGTCTAAGTGAATTAAGATAGTGAAGGAGTAAGGTTGAGAGTTTGATCTATATGTTATATATTTACCATTATAAGTTTTACCTATGTGATTTAATATGTTATAATTATGTATAAGGATTACCTAAATTCATTATAAGTTCATGGAAGTGTTTCTATAGGGGTTGGAAGTCATGTTCACTATGACTAATTCTTAAGACAGATTGACTGTTTCAAGTATGGAAGATGAAGTGATGAGTTTGAGACTCTTTGAAAATATTAAATTAATATAATTAACTTTAAATTGTTTATTATATGTATTTAATATATAAATTATTTATTTAATAAGTAAATTAACTTTAAGGAGTTGTAATATGGAATCCAAAATGGCTTATCTAGCTATATAAGGGATGTGTAAGAGAGGCTTAAGAAATTGGTCTATAAGATTAATGGTTGATCAAAAAATAAATAAGATATATATTATATGATTCTATATATATGAAATATGATATATTAATTCTAATATTAATCTATAATATTACCCTTACAAGAGCTAAAGATAACACTTTTAATGACTGTGTCGATAGGCTTGTTGGTAGTTCTATATAGGCATCTTGCAAAGGTTAGTTTGAGGTGTTTTTAAAATATTTGAATAATATATTTAATATTAATATGTTATATATGTATATTATGTTAATTATAATTAATTTATAGTCAATTTTTCCCATTTTCAAGTGTGGAGAGTCAAATGTTCTTGATTATACATTGGTAGTGTTTGATAGTTCTAAGTGATCATATTGCAAGAGTGTGTTTGAGGTATTATAATTTATTTGGTAATGTAAAATGTAAATGGATATTAATATGAGGTAATAAATGTTATATAAATGTATTTTAAGGACATGGTTTTTTTTAATATGTTTTCATATCGTTCAAATATTCAAGGTAGACTTTTACTATGTGTAAAGGCCTAATGGCATGGTTCAAGGAGTGATTTGGACTAAAAGGTGGTGTGGACCCAAGTTGAGCCTATAATAGGTATATTTAAGATTTATTTTAAGTATTTAATGTATTGGTTTAGGCTAAAGGTGTTTCATGATGGTCCAAGTGTAATGTGTGGTTAAGATAGACCTAATTGTATTAGGTCTCCTTTAAGCCTAACAGTGGTTTTGGTCCTAATGAGCTTGGATGACCTATATGGTGAGTGTTTCTCTTGTTAAACATGTTTTATGAATAATTAAAAGGGTAATAATATTTTTTAATGTTTTTTTTTTATAAACAATATGGGTAAGATCAAGTGATTGGTATAAATACAAGGCATAATATGCCTATTTGAGCTAGTTGTGGAGATGAGAACATAAGCGAGAAAAAGAAGACCTTGAGGAGAATAATAAGGTAAATGAGACCATAATATGGGAGTATATTATTACACATGAACATTTAATAATATTTCTAAGTTTTTATGACAAGGTCAATTAACCTAATGAGACTAGTAAGAGGCATATTGAGCGAATGAGCCTAGAAGGCTGCTTAAGAGGTGTAGAAGGTTGAGAAGAGCTGAGTGAGTTGATTGGATGTTGATATATCATCATATATTAGTAAAATTTGTTTTATATGTTTAAAAAATATATTTTATTTCATATACAGAAGATAGAGAGCTGAATAAGAGGGCATCATCAATTGAGAGAGCAACAAGGTGTCTTGAGGTGATCAAGCTTGTCTTGGCTTGGTGGGTACTTAGTCAAGAGGGAGTTGGAGATTCCCTATAGTTTTTAAATTGAATAATTTTCCTCAAATTTTTTGGGTTTATTCCAAGTCACTTAGGGGGTTGGATCCTCCTTGAAAGTTAGAACTTGTTGAAGACTAGTTGAGTGGGTGCTTGACTAGGTAGGGGTTGGAGCTCCTTGAGGGGTTGATGCCTCACTAAATGTTGATAAATTTATTATAAGACATTATTAGAAGTGGTGTTTCAGTTTTTTTTATACCCCATGAGGGTTTCCCACATATATATTATGTTTATGTGCTGATATATTACTTTTAGTCTATGTTATTGCTTCTCTATGCATTGCTTGATTACTATATTGGTTTGAAAGACTAATGCATGATCTTTGGAATTGAAAGTAAAATTTGTACACTGATTCACCCCCCATATTAGTGGTTGTGATTCCAAAAATTAGTATCATATCATGGTCCTTTTAATAAGGCCTAACAGCCTAAAGGAGATCCTATGAGAGCAAGCATGGATAAAGTATAAAGAGGTTGCTTGATGTTAGTCTATTTTATAATTATGGTTTATGATGGATTCATGGTGTTTAGTTGCATGTAAAAAAATTATGGTGTCCTCAAGAGATATCCAAGTCCAATATTTTAATCTAACAAGGTATGATATTTTATTC
Source organism: Torreya grandis (assembly GCA_037957365.1). NCBI lineage: Eukaryota > Viridiplantae > Streptophyta > Pinopsida > Cupressales > Taxaceae > Torreya > Torreya grandis. The sequence goes on from JARHVA010005297.1 coordinate 1,169,259, forward strand.
AAAAGTTATAGTTTTCCATGCAAGCAAAATGAGCATAGAACTGTTGATAAGGAGTAGTAGTCCTTAAGGGAGTCATAAACTTAGGGGGAGCTAGTAAGATAATTCATCAACCCATAGAAAATATGAATGGGCTGTAAAATAATTATGGTATCCAAGTAATTGATAATGGAATATGATATGACAAGCACATGTTCAAGAAGGTACATGTGCTGATGTAAATATGGTGACATGATTAAGAAGCAAAAAGTTTAGGATAGATTCATTAAGGGATACATAAAGAGGTATAGATATAGTAAGAGGTATAAAAGTTGAATTTTCCTTGATAATAGTAGATATGGGTACATTGGTGAGTTGTGTAGTGTTCTTGGTCACTCAAGATGAGTGCTCTAAGTATTTGGAGATGTTTTTTAAGGTCATATAACATCTGTAAATGCTTTGTGTATGATCAGATTAATCCCAATTGAGAAGGTCTAACTCAAAATATAGATATTGTTTTCTCATATGATCCAAGGTATTTTTATGTTCTAAAGAGTGAGATGAAAAGTTATTTTTACCTTGAGAATGTTCATAAATTTCTAAAAGTGATCATTATCCTGTAACATCACATAAAACTTGTAAACTTGAAAGAAGATAGTTGTAGTGTTCCTTTAAGGTTTTGTCATTAAATGTAAGGTTTATTTGATATCAAGGTGATCTCATAAAGTTATAAAGGGAAATATTGACATAATGACATGTTGCATATTCCATAAAGAAGATTCAATGATTTGAAAATGAAAAAGTTCTAAATTTTCTTAACAAGATCTTGATAGTGTTTGTTGAAGTTGATCCATTGAGTCATTTTGAAGAATATCATGTAGAGATCAGTGGTCTAAGAGGTTGTTTATGACCTTATATTCATGTAGAATGGGCTTAATATTTTTTTAACCTATTGTGTATCTTGAATGAAATAATGCTTATCATATGTCTAATACAAACTGGGTGTTCTCACATACCTAGTATGATTGTATGTTAACCAAGAAGGTGCCTTGTCGTGGTTTGAGCCATGATGGCCTGTGATGATTGAAGGGAATTTGTTTGATTCTATGAGGAGTATATGGATTTGTTTTTGTCTATTTAAGGTGGTATTATTAGTTTAAGAAGTCAATGTTGAGCAAGAAGGAATGGATCTATTTTAATTAGGTATCCATGGGACCTATTGTTGGTATAAGGCCTAATGAAGCATTCATAAGGTGAGAAAATGAGTTATGAATTAATAACATTGAAAACATATGAAGGATATATTGAATAATTTTTTTTAAATATATGTATGTATGTATGGTGAAGCATAGACATAGAGGGAACATTTCCTTATGATGCTTTGAGGTCTCTTCATATGATGATGGCCTAGTAAGGTCAAATGATAGTTCAAGATCTCATATCAAAGACAAGGAAATGAAAATAAGTATGGTGATGGGGGGATATTGTGAGCTATATGATTTTAAATATAAAGGTGCATATGTAAATTTAGTTGAGATGCATATGTTCTGAAGATTAAGGGGGATCTTACTTGTTCTATGAAATGATCAGGTCCAAGTATCAGTGGACTATGTATAGATGACCTTATGGTAGTTATAAAGACCCTTTGTTATTAATGTCAAAGGGGGAGAGATATCAAATTTATTGAGAAGTTTTTTATTGAAATTATCATCAGTTTAAAGTGGGTTTGGAATCAATGTGGTTTGCCATCAATGACAAAGGGGGAGATTGTTGAAAATTATCATTGATGTTAAGTGGTTTGAGCTTGTCATTAATGTCAAAAGGATAAAAAATATAAGGAATTATATTTGATGTCATATGTCTAAGGTCATTGATTCCAAAAAAATCTTGAGGTTAAGTATTACAAAAAGGTGGATATGGTCATGGATATGAGATTGAGTGTTTGATCCTGCTAATGTGATCTCTGAAGTAGTCTAATGGAATGTCTTTTGTATCATAGTGAGGATTGATGAAATGAATGATTACAGGTCTATATTTTTTTTCATGAGAATAAGTTTCAAAGTGCATCTATAGTGGTAGGTATGTCTCAAAGTGATATGGTGCATGGTAGGTTTGTTTGATGGCCTAGTCCTTAAGCATGAATGAGGCATGATGAGTTATGGTGATGATGATAACAGATGTGTTTGATATGAAAGATGTATAATGTAGTATGTGATCATGAGAGAGGTTGCTTAAGCATGTCATAGAAGTTTTAAGATCAAGGACAAGATGTATGAAGATTAGTTCTGAAGACTAAAGTGATTTGAGGTCGAGACTTAAAGAGTAAAAAGAGAGATAGAGAGCATGGCCTAATGGAGGTATGATGTTAGTTTTATGGATTGGAGGAATGGCATGAGTAGAGATCATTGATAACCAAGAGGATATTTTGAGGCATCCATAGATGTCTTGGTGAGGATCTAATATTTCCTATTGACCTTTAGAGAAATAAAAATTCACCATTCTAGATTAATAAAAGACAAACTATCACTGCACGTCATGGAGATATGAATAACCCATCATTTTTTTGATTTTATTATGTGTACATATAAAGTCAAACTTGTTCAAACTTTTTCATATAGATGTTTTACATAGTGCCAAGAAGGTACCCCACAAATTTTGTATCTTGAAGATATCCCTAGTTCAATATATAAGTCTCCAAAATTCCTATATCAGACTATGATGTGTTATATACCATTGAGTTTAAGCTTTGAAAAATAGTCATTGAATATAAAAAAATATGAGCGCTGGATTTCAAATGACTATGTGTGCATTAAACCTAAGAGAAAATAAGTGCTTTTAGAATGTAGGATATTGGTTATATCAAGTTGGTGTAAAATATAAAGTTGTATTAGACTCCATGATGATCATATTTCAAGTGGTATTTTGTCTTAAATGTTCATACAAGTTCATTTATTATAGGTCAAAATCAAAGGTTCTAACTGTGGTAAAAACCATAAAAACTAGTGAGCAAAGAAATGCATGTAGAGACCAAAATATTGAGAATTTTGGCATGGTATAAAATGAAAATATGAATTAGAATCCTTAATTAATAACCTATAAGTGGAATTTATTAATTAAATTCCTTACTATTGAACTTATTTCTTATCAAATTTGACTATGTTTTTTAATGGACTGGCATATTTGAGTAATCTTCTTAAAAGAGCATTCTTAAAGAATTTTACTTTGAGTTGTGTTATATAAATCAAATGGTTTTTTTGTTTGGGAATTTTATGTCCTATTAATGATTTTTTAAATATTTTAAGTCATTTAAAAATTTTAATATGGCTTGTCTAAGTGAGTTAAGATAGTGAAGGAGTAATGTTCAGAGTTTGATATATATGTTCTATATTTTCCATTAGAACTATATACATATGTGATTAGATATTTTTTAAGTATTTATAATGATCACATAAAATCATTATAATTTCCTTTAATTTTTTATATAGGTGTTGGAATTTATGCTCACCATGACTGGTTCTTAAAACAAATTGACTGTTCTAGGTATGCAAGATGAAGTGAAGAGTTTGAGACTCTTTGATAGGAGTCAGTGGATATAATTCAATTTAAATTATTTTTTTAGATGTATTTAAACTATAAATTATTTATGGAAAATTTAAAATCACTTTAAGGATTTGTAATATGGAATCCAAAATGGCTTATCTAGATGTGTAAAGGGTGTGTAAGAGAGGCTTAAGAAATTGATCTATAAGACTAATGGTTGATCCTAGAATCAATTATATATATATATATATATATATATATATATATATATATATATATATATATATATATATATATATATATATATATATTATAGAGATAAAATATGATATATTAATTTAAATAATAATTCATGAAATTAACCTTACAATATATAAATATAACACTTTTTATGATTGTGTTGATAGGCTTGTTGGCAATTCTATGTATGCATCTTATAAAGGTGATTTTGAGGTGTTTTTACAAGATTTTAAGAATATATTTAATATTATTATGTTATATAGGTATATTATGTTCTTTATAATGAATTTAGAGTCAATTTTTGACCCTATTAAAGTGTGGAGAGTCTAATGTTCTTGATTGTACATTAGTAGTGTTTGGCAGTTTTGAGTGGTCATATTGTAAGAATGTGTTTGAGATCTTATGCCATGTTTGGTGATGTAAAATGGACATGGATATTATTATGAGTTCATAAAGGTTATATAAATTTATATTAATTATATGTTTGTGTGTAATATTTTGTCATATGGTTCAAATATTCAAGGCAGACTTTTTTTGTGTGTAAAGGCCTAATGGCAAGTAGGCTTAATGGTGTGGTTCAAGGAGTGATTTGGAATAACAGGTGGTGTTGAAAAAATTTGAGCCTATAAAATGTATATTTAAGGTTTCTTTTAGGTTTTTAATGAATTTATATATTCTAAATGTGTTCCAATATGCTATAAGTGTAACGTGTGTTTAAGACAGACCTAATTGCATTAGGCCTCCTTTAGGCCTAAGGGTGGTTCTGGTCCTAATGAGATTGGAAAACATATATGGTGAGTTTTTATATTATTAAATGTGTTTTATGATGCATTAAAATGGTAACCCAAGAGTGTAAATTTTCTTGGACAAAAAATATGGTAAGAGCAAGTGATTGGTATAAATACAAGGCATAATAGGCCTATTTGAGCTAGTTGTGGAAATGATAACATAAGCTAGTAAAATAGAAACTTGAGGAAAATAAGGAGGTAAATGAGACCATAATATGGGATTATATGATCAAACATGGACATATAATATGAGGTATGAGTGTGGATGACAAGGTCAATTGACCTAATGAGCCTAGTAAGAGGTATATTGAGCAGGTGAGCCTAAAAGGGTATTTGAGAGGGGTAGAAGGTTGAGAAGAGATGAGTGAGTTGGTTGGATATTGAGATACCATAAGATATTAATCATATGTTTTTTATATGTGTATTATAAATAGTTTATTTTTTATATAGAAGATAGAGAGCTAAAGAAGAGGGCATCATCAGTTGAGAGAGCAACAAGGTGTCTTGAGGTGATCAAACTTGTCTTGGTTGGGTGGATTATTAGTCAAGAGGAAGTTAGAAATAACTTGTAGGTTAGATATTGTATAAATTTACTTTAATTTTATATTTTGGTGATAAGTCACTTAGGCAGTTTGATCCTCCTTACAAGCTGGATCTTTCTAAAGACTAGTTAAGTGGGTGCTTGACTAGGTAGGGGTTGGATCTCCTTGTGGGGTTGGTGCCTCACTAAATGTTGATCATTTAATTATATTAAAGTATTAAAAGTGGTGTTTAAGTGGGTTTTATACTCCATGAGGTTTTTACACATATATCTTGTTTTCATATGTTTATATCTTGCTTCTTGTCTATGTGATTGATTCTCTATGCATTATTTGATTACTAGATTGGTTTGAAATATTAATGAATGATTTATGGAATTTAAAGTAAATTTTTAAAACTAATCTACTCCCCCTCAGTGTTTTTAGTTCTAACATGCATTACATACATATCTATGTGGATTATTAGATGTTATATTCCCTTTTACTAGTGGCCATGCCTTTGTCGAGGGCACCTTATTCTATAGATTACATTATCATAGTATATTTACATATATGAATTTATACCATGTTGAGATACATATCTTAAAAGTGTCTTTTTAATTACTCATATATTACATTTTGCTACATGGATATGCTACTTTTCTATGATGTGACATTGATACATATGGATATTGTAGGCTAGCTTCACTTGTTCTATACTCATATGATATTACTTTATTACATTATAGGATATACATTGATTTATTATTTTTTATGGACCTTTGCATTAAGTTTGTGATATTTTATTTTTATGTGTGACATTTTAACATTTCCTTTGTGTGTAATCCTTGTCCTTATTTATTGCAACTTGTTCATGTCCATTGTATATGGATTTGGCCTTATGTGTGATATTATGTGTTATGTTTATTATGCTTGATTAATGGTGTCATGATCTATATCATGAAATTTTATTACATATTCTAATTCAAATATGGTTACTTTATTGAATGCCTCATTACTAAATCTATCCATATTTTATATTTGTATGCCTCACATTCAATATGATACATAAATGCTTTAATGACAATTACATTACTATGATGACATAATCTACACATGTTGACATAATGCTACATGACTACATATTTATCACATGATATAGTTAACTATTATTTGTAAATGAGTGACTTGCAAGATACATCCATCATCTTAAAAGGGGGACACTATAGTGAGCTTGTCTTAGATATCCAAGCCTCCATGAAAAGAAAAATCAGATTTGAGACAGAGTAAAAGTTTAAAAGATTCAAAATATACATTTTCAAAGATTCAAAGTAATGTAAAATCAGATTTTATGAAAACATTCAGGTTTCAAAGAATCAAATCAATTAAAAATTAGATTTCAAATAGAGTGTAGTTTTCAAAGATTCAAAGTAATTAATATATCAATTCTATGACACATATTGGCACATTAATATAGATTATGGGGGAATATGACATGCATATGCACTCAATTTATAAATAATTGAGTACATATTCATACACATTTGAATGCATATGCAAAAAGGTTACAAGAACATAAATTATAGGTTTCACATAAAGTTACAATTAAGCATTTAGATACATGTCATTCTATATAATTTGGCATAGATTCTAGGGGCATGATACTTATTCATGCATATATATACATTTTTCAAAGTTAAAACGGCATGATATTGGTTCATGCACATATCAAATGAAATTAAATTTAGAAATTCAAAGGTAAATGTTCATTTTAACTCAAATATATTAGCATTGAGGTCATGATGGAGGCATGAATATTCTACATTCTCTTTCAATCATGAAAATATAATTTGTATTTTTATACAATGGTGTGATTAATTATTTTATGGGTAATACACGTTCAAGTCTAGTGACACTAAATGACCTTAGCATTACTTCTAGTGAACCCATTGTGTGGATCCATATTTTTATATGGGCAATGTCCATTCAAGTTTAATGACACTCAATGGCCTTGACATCACTTCTAGTGAACCAATCTTGGTTCCATATTATTTTTTATTAATACATTGGATACTTTTCCCCATTCACAAGAGTTGGAGTATGCATATTTCCAACTAAAAGGTTTTATTAGTTATTTAAAATTGGGACTTGAGCACTCTTAAATCACCAATGTCTCAACATGAGGTACCATATTTAAAAGTGATTCAACAAGGGAGAATAGTTATGTAATTATTCATATTTTTTATAGGTTACAAGGATATTTGGTTTATTCTCCTTATATGTGTAATCCTTCCTTTCCTCCTCTCAAGTTTTTAATTTTCAAAGTTTAACTTTTTCAAATTTCAAATATGGACAAATGAATATTTCATGTATAATTTAGGGTTTCATAAAATTATTACCCTACATAATTAGAGTATCGTATTAAATTTAAAATGTGTTATTCATACTCAAGTTTAATTATTTCTCCTTTACTCTATAAATTTCATTACTAGAATAAAGTGGCAAAAATGTAGACATTTTAATCTTATCATGGGTACTTAAAAATGCTAATTATTGACACATACTAAACCACTTGACTCACACCTAAATACATGACTCTTATTTTTAATTCCTTTAAGCCACACACACATAGAAACACACACACACACAAGCTTAACCCAATATTCACTATCACTACTACATATAACTATCCAAGTGAAATTCTCAAGATATTTTATACTACCTTTAGAATACATCCAACTCAATATAGTTCTCCTTGATTCTCTAGGATAGGTCTACCCTATGCAGACTTGTTTAATGATATGGACCTATCTTCTAGTAGTGGCCTTGTCCCCATGCCAAGTAAAGAATAGTTTCTAAATTCAAAATAATCATTGGGGAATCATATAAATTTTGTAAGTTTTTATAAGGGAAATTGTTGAAAGGTTTCATTATAAATATATATCAAAGGTAATTCAATATTCCTAGCTTCACACTATATATTAAATACTTATACACTATTGTAAATTGAGAAAATTTGCCCTATTATTCCCAATTTCAAGATCATTCATGAGTAGTCACAAGACAATTCTAAAACATATAAAATAAATTCAAGAGTTTTAATTTTCAATTATCAAAGACACATTTATAGTTACATACATATAGTCAAGGAGTATAATTTCACAATCACTCTAAGTGGTAGAACTATATGTGGCTTGATTACCACTTATGAGTATCTAGATATGTAAATAGTGGTAAATAATAAATGGAGTGATTGGGGTTAGATAAAGACATTATAATAACACTCTCTTTTTGTAGGTTTATATATCTCACAAAGACTCCTAGGGTTTTCAATGCAAAAAGAAGGAAAATAATGACTTATACATGACATAAATAGAATCAAAGCATCTCAACCTACTCAAAAAACACATGCATATAATGTAGAAGATGTTATAATTATTCCATAGTTAATGCAAATAATTACATAGTCAATGGACATGGTTGGCCTATACTTCTATCCAAGGAATGCAGTCTTGTCTATAATCATTCTCATAATTTTCCTCTAATCATGCATAGTCATAGTCCCATCTTTTGTTGATTCCCATTATCAAACATCCAAAAAATAAAAAATAAAATATTAAATATAGGTGAAGTACATTTATTATTAATATTTTCCAAAAATAATATATTTATATATTTATTAATTTATAGAAACAATTGTTATTAAGTGTATATCTTTAGCATTTTGATCTCTCTCTATTTTTATACATATTAAACAACATTTACATTTTTAAATAAAAAATAGGTTAAAATATATGGATAAGATTGAGAAGTTGGAGTCTCTTATGTTGATTATCATGGTGAACTAAAAATTTATTAATAAGCTCTGAAAGCAAGTGAGGAGATGAAATCTCCTTAACATGAGAAGGTGGAAGAAATGCCCCATACAAACTAAGATCCACCACAATTCAAAGATGAATCAAAGATTTATATTTAGCCATATGAAGGAGAGGTGAATGTGGAGATGTTAGACCATTATATATCCTAACTTGAGGTGTATTTCAGTTTGCATTAAATTAATGAGAGTCAACATATATATTTTATAAATTTAAAATTAACCAATGTTGCTTTAATTTGTTTTGAAATCTATGTTTATACCTTGGTTATTAATAAGATTCCTCCACTTAATAAGAGTAGTTTATTTAAAATGATGATCAAGAAAAAAATCTATCTTAATTTTTTTGAGGAAGGGATTTTCATGTATTGGCAATGTCTGAGTCAAAATCAAGGTCAAAGTGTGTAGGAGTATACAAGTGAGTTCCACAAGAAGGTAGTACAAATGATAAAAGATATATTAGAGGATGACATCTTAATTAAGTACATGGGTGGAATTAATATCCATTCGAAGAGACATGTGTGCTTGTACAATCCTATGGATGTAGATGAGGTGTGTTCTCAATCCCACTAATTAGATATGGACAAAATTAAAAGTCCATTTGTATATTTAAAAACATCAAAATAGAAAGGTAATTCTAAATAAAAGGGGAAATGTAAATGGAAAGGTAAGCATAATGCTACTATTAATTTTTATCAAAAGGATAATAAGAAGAATTGTGGGAATTGTGATGTTGATAGCTATTCAAAGGAGACTTATAGGAAATTACATCCAAAATTGTATCCATACAAATGAAAGAAGAAAAACAAAGCTTTGATTTCATTTCAATGGAAAAAACTTGGGTGAAAATTTGATGTGGATGAGACATTATGTTGTACCTATATTCAAAAAGAGGTATGTTTAGGGAAAAATAATGGTCAATATCAAGGTGAAATTAAAAAAAAAATCCATACTAAAGTTCTAATAAAACTTTTCTAAACTAGATTCTATTTTTTATTCTTAAACTCAAGAAAATTTTATAAATAAGGAGTTGGTGGACAAGATGGGGTTGGAAACTTAGAATAATCCTAATTCATATGCTTTGGGTTGGGTAAATAAATTAATAGAATTAAAGGTGATCAAGAAATGAAAGGTTAAATTTGGCATCAAAAAACATTTCATGAAGTCATAGTGGATGTTTTTATTCTTGACATATGTGGTGTAGTGTTTGGTATCCCTTAAATTTTTATATGTGATGACCTATTTAAGTGAAAAAAAATAAATATCACTTTATTAAAGATGAAATAAACCACATAATTAAAGCATATGGATGTGTCTCAAATATCTCCTTGGTAAGTTACACTCAAGCCAAAAGGATAATTAATGCTAGTAAGAATTTTGATTTACTTATTTTGAGAGATATACAAGATAGATAAGTGTAGGCAAATAAGACTTCTTATATCATTTTTAATAACAAATATTTTAAACAATGGGAGAATTAGTGTTTCAATAAAGTTTTACATGATCCTACCTATATGTCACCCATGAGGCATATAGAGCACGAGATTTAATTGATACCAAATTTTCCTCTTCAAAATTTGGGCCTCTATTGATAGGCCTTAGTGGATACCAATGAGGTAAAACCATAATTACAGTATTTGATTAATCAAGGTGTAATCCATCCTATTAGTTATCCATGTAGTTCTCAAATTATTTTAGTACCTAAGAAATATGGTTAATGGAGGATATGTGTTGATTATAGAGCACTCAATAAGACAACCATCAAAATAGGTATTGTTGTTTCCAACACACCCTCATTTACTTTGAAATGGATATCCCTTTATTTAAATCAAATTAACAAGTGAACCATCAATATTATATGAATAAAAGTTTGAAAACTCAAATATGGGAATAAAATTTAAACATCTTTTAGCATAAAAATATGTGACTTTTTTAGTTAGACTTTTGACTTGTTTAAATATGTGTCTCATAAAATTCACTTATCACTTGTTCATAGGTATTCACAATTCATTTGAGGACATGCAAAGAAAAATCCTGAGTTTAAAAATATAACATTTTGTTCATCATAAAAAATGAGTGATGTATTTGCATTTTTCATGGTTTTAAAATATATAACTTTCATGTTTATCTTATGCTATTCGCAAGCCTTCACACTATAATGCATAGTCTATGCCTAATTTTCAAAGACACAAAGGAATTCATACACACTCTCTGTGTTTCACTTTTTCTTGTTCACATTACTTGCACCTCTTGCAGTCCTTAAAAATTTTACACTTTCAAGGAATTCACAATTTGGGACATTCAAAATTATTCACAACTCTTCAAAACATAGTTTTTCAACATCAAAGTGAAAGGGTATGAGGTTTTGATATGAGGAAACATGTCACTATCTCTATCACTTTCATCCACACACTCCTTGCATATCTAAAATTAAAGTTTTCAAGTATGAGAGTATGAAATAATGTGAATGAGATCACATGTCATGATTTCACTCATTCAAAATCATGTACTATTTAGATATTAAAGTAACATTTACAATTAAGACTATGAAGTAATATTAGTATGCCACACCTCAAATTTTCATTCATCATGCACCTCTCAAAATTAAATTAGTAAACCATAGAGCTTTGAAAATGCTAGAATGCAAAGAAATTAGAATAAGCCATGTGTCTTGGGGAGATCTTGTGGTGGAGACAACTCATCTACACATTAAAAAATTAAAGGCTTAGTGTGACTCTAAATTGATTATATATCATTGTGTGGCATATGAGAATGACATGGTGTCATTTTCAATTCACAAGGTGGGGGAAAATGAAGACATTTATATGGTTACTTTGTCTCAATAAAATTGGTGAGTGAAATATTAAAATCACAATGCCAAACAAACAAAATCATATGTTCAATCCATATTTTATAATTATTGAGAATGAACATGAAACTAAAGCTCATAATTGAATAAAGAGTGATTTCATTTATAAATTTGAAATTTCAAAGATATCAAAAACTACATAATTCATTTGAGATAATATGCAATATCTCAAGCACAATTCTCCCTATTCTATAGATATTTCAAAATCCATTGGACTCTATCAAGCTCAAAGACTATATTACAATGGAATTTTATGTATTCTCATTTGGTACCCCTTAAGTTTTTATATAAACATTATTTAGCCAAAATTAATTATCCCTAGATATAAAAGAAGAAGAAATCTCCACTTTTGGGCATGGTTTACACATGAGATCTACTTGCTTTGATGAATGTGGGACTCCATTATGCCACTACTAAACTTGAGGTATTCCCATGTGTAAAATTTCTCTACAATATTTTCACTATAAAAATATACCACAATGACATGATTTTATCTTCAAAGAGATGTAATCAATTTTCACTCCTTTCTAGATTGGTAATAGAAGGATATTATAGGCTTCCATTTCCAACCTTGGTTACAATCAAGTATTGGCATTAGAATGTTGAAAAACCATAATTTAAGAGAATTTATTTAGGATTGGGTAGATAATATAAACCATTGGGTGACAAAGCTGATGTTAATCAAATCCCCATTAAAGTATTTAGTCTTGGTGCGAGGATTGGAATGGTACTGATGAATAAATTTTTTGGCACCTTTGATATTGGCCATGAAGACAAAACATGGGTTCCCATAAAATCAAATATTATAAATTATGGGCATACACCTACATTTTTGGAAATATAGCTTTCAATTTAACACAATAGATTAAATGATTGCATTAAAGGAAAAAATTATATATGAAATCCTACCTAGTTGATCCCACTTGTTTGACCATCAATTTTGATTCTTATTGAAGATGGACCACTACTTATAGGATTTTAGTACACAATATGTTCTCTAAATTGTATCTACAAAGTTTTTAAGTGTTTATTGAAAATATTTTTGAATGTTTCTAACCACAAATTTATTTATTTATCAATGAGACTCTAATTCCTAGAATTATATAAGAAATAAGGAAGTCTTTTGTAAATTGGGAGCCTACTAGTACTACCCTGATCATAACATCATTAGACTTGAATAAATTATATTTTTCCCTCTAAAAATACTCAATTTTTGGAAAAACCTCAAAATCAAATAAAACACACCACACTCTATTTTGGTTGATGTAAGATTGCATAAAACCTTGGATGCTTATGCATTAAAATTTAGTTTCCTTATCTTCCACTTGACATATAATTGTGGTTCAGTTATTACATTAAAAAGGGAACCCATATTTTTGTTATCATATAATAATTGGCCATGGATTACATAATTTATGGTAATAACAATAACACATT